>JAQFYT010000063.1:0-41671 GCA_034694925.1 Ceratophysella denticulata
GTTTTACCGTACCACGCGGCTCACAGGGAGGGAGGGACACATACACATCCGACATCCTACGAAAATATATATAAGATAATAAATCCTACCCGACGACCCCACAACAATGCAATGCCAATGTCCTCTCGGCCCTACTCAGGCTTTACGGTGTCTTCCTACGATCCCAATACAATAAAGTGAACTTTCTTGTTTACCACAATGAAACACGCCTTTAGCGTCAATACATAGATAGTTTTAGTTTTACGAGGTTGAGGGTTTCAGCCAGGTATTTAGGTAGTTATACGAAACCACAAGTATTTATGTGGAAACAGTTACTTAATGTTCCGCCGAGCGAACAGCGTGTTTTTTTTAATTCGGCTTGTACTGGGTGTCTTTTGTAGTGTATGCCGTATTGGTAATTTTTTAATTAATTAATTAACCATTTGGTGGATTTTCCTAAGCTCTTATTACTGATTCATGTTCCATGCTGAAATCCAGCTCGTGTTCTTTTTTAGAGTGATGATGACGCATCTTTTTGAGGAAATTGGAGTTAACCAAATAAATTGCAAATGCAAACTCCGAGTTTAGTCAGAGTTGGAGTTGTCTGTTGTTATTCTGTAACATGAACCAATTTCATTTACCTAGGTATCCCAATTTTGCATTATCATTGTTTTTAAACCGTGCGTTCTATTTTTAAATAATTAATAATTGCTCAGCTTTTTTACTTTCCTGTGTGAAACTGGAGAGGGTCGTTGAACGTAGTAGGTATTTGCGAGGTTTCAATGATTTATGATATGATGACGAATTCTGTTGTTTGTGTGGGGCTTGAGCATATATATGAGGAAAGTGATGTTTTTATATAATAAACACAACGAGTTCTGAGTTTTGCCTGTAGGTTTCATCCTCCTGGTTTTATGACTAATACAAAATAAAATAAAACACAAAACACGGAGTTTCAATTTGAAGTATTTGCACGCATGATGACGCAGGTTTCAAATTAACAATACATAATGGAAAATTGAATTAGGTAAAGAAGTCCAAATTATTTTCCTGTGCCTTGGATATGGAAAGGAAAAATAAAATATTGTATTTCTTATCTGTAGTGTAATACCCTGTGGCTATGTCCTGGGTTTGGTTGTTGTTTCCGTGAATTCACATGTTAGAATAGGTAGTTAATTTAATGAATATTGATCAGGTCGACTGTCCGTTCGGTACCTCACCTCAAGGTGTAGGTTCAGTTTCGGATGACCGGTTTACCTGGAAGTGGCGTGATAGTTGGTCGGAGAGGTAGGCAATTATTCGGCCTAAATCACTGTGCCAATTTCCGCTTGCTTACCTTGTTTTTCGGAGTATTACGTGCTGTGTGAACCGAATACAGGAATCAATGACGCATGACGAATTGGGGATTTTGCAAGTTGTTAAAATATTATCGTGGTCATTCCGTATGACATGACAACATCCTTGACGGGGAATGAAAGTTTTGAGGTCGATTGCATGATGCATGAGTTTCAATTCTTGATGGAAGAATGACAGGTTCGTATTGTATTGTCAATAGTAGTAGAAAGAAACAAGCATGAGACGTCAGTGACCTTTCGCCGGACACCGGAACAATTATGCCTGCCATGGTCATGATCATAATCATAGGGTAGGAGCATCCTAATTGCTAGGTACACCTAAGCTTTGTAGTTTTCTCACTGAACATAATCTACATACACAGTCAATAGTAAATACCTAGGTACCTTCCAGCTTCCAACTGTACGGTCTACTTCAATGAAATCGTTAAAGGAGAATCTTTCTTTTCGGAATAATTTTATTGTATTCTTTATTATCTTTTTCGTCAATTTTGCATTGAAACTCACTCGGTTGAGTAAATGGTCAGAGGCCGTGATCTAGGCATGATGAGATAAGGCACAGCTTAGATCGATAACAATATTTGCAAATTTTTGCGAGTTTTACATTTCCCTTGCGGCGATTCAGATAAAGTACCGAGATAAATCCACGTTTGTTTTATAGTTTCCTGCTATTTTCCTTGTCTGTGAAGTGGCTAGTACCTTGTAACCTGCTGAGGCCGCGTCGACGCGACGAGACTCGATGCAGACATTTTAATAGAATTTTTCATTCTTGTGGTAGGTACTAAAACTAAAAGTCGTCAAAGCATTACATTTAACTACCACTACCACTACGATTACCAAGGTTTAGTTATTACTACTAAGTATACATATAATGCGTGCGGTACAGTACCAGCGTATCATGTAAGTAATGTTCAATGTACAATACAGGTACCTTGATTGCTGATAAGAGGTGTGATGAAGTTTCTCTTTTGCACAACATTCAGAAATACTATGTATAGTCTTGGGTTGGATTAATGGTAAAAAGAAATACAAGGCATTGTGTGCGTATTGGGCCGTTGTTACAGTGAATGGTTTACGGTTTACACGCAGGATTGCGAAACGCTTTCCTTACCCTTTTCTTTGTATAACATATACAATGTTGTAGCTTATTTGGTTGTAATAATGGTTGATTTCGGCACGTGTGTGGGCCAGAAGTTATTGTGATTCCTATCCTAAAATTAAAGCTCATTATTTCTGAGCTCTCAAAAGAAGCTTCGTTCTATAGTTCTGCATGTGGAGGAAGTAAAGTATTTCGGCTAAAGTCGACAAGAAGCTTCATTTCAAGTCCCATAATTTCCTTGAACTAAACTCTTTATTTCCGGTTAAAAGGATGAATGACCAAATTATCAAGTTTCTGTACTTGATTTATTTCGTGACATGAGAAGTTAGTGCAAATTGCCTGATGTTGGTTAAGGTTTTTGAGTGCGAGGAATAATTGCATGTCCATAGAGAGTTAAATGTTGACCCCTACTCATGGTTGACCTGACCTGTATCAACATTGCAAATATTGAATTGCGGCTTTGAGTGGATGCCTATGCCTAGCCTATAATTATGACTCCTTGTCTGACTGGCTCTGATTAGTTGACATGGGAAAGGCGGATGAGTGAAAGAAAAAAAATATGTGAGCTTGACCGTGAATCAAATAAATATTTTGTGTAATGTACCTCCATACAACGACCAATTATATGGGAAAGATTTAATAGTAATGTTAATGTTAGAATTACATCATTTTCCATTGTTAGACAGACTTGTTGAATGTTGAGTTTGTTCAGGGTTCAGGTCCTGTTCTTCTGCATGTGAACAGAAAGTAATTATAGGCTTGGAGTTTAATGGGCTCTTGCTACACCTGGTACACATAGTGAGCCTAGGTTGTCCATTCCAAACTTTACACACTTTAATTTAATAGTTTTAATTAAATCTGAAGGCTTTATACGGTGATAATGCTAAGGATCGAATTAAGAAAATCATTTTACAACTTGTCTCTTGGTAATAATCTGGTTCTTGTTGTTCAACACGGCTCCAAAGCTCTCGTGTCTTAATTCGGTCGGGAAAGGTAAACTTATTCTTATTACAAGTGTAAGTAGTAAGTATGTGCTTGCCAAAGTACGGACAGAACTTTCTTGCTTAATATCTGTATACCTAACGGGATTTATTTCCTCAAACTGGGAATGTCAATAAATTGTTGGAGCCGTTTGGAATTAAAAATACGGAAAACCGGTTATTTTTTTATTTTGTACTTTTCTGCACACGACACACACGCATAGCATAATCCTGCTGGTTAGATGTAAACTTCTACCTAATTTTTTCGTTCTAGGTATCTTTTATCAGAATTTCGTACTTAGAGAAAAGTTTTTTGTTGTGATTTTCGTCTGTATTGTGACGAATCCATTTTGAGTTGAATTGAATGGGGGATAAATGTTGCATGTGAATATGTGATGGAAATGGAATGAAACTTGATATTTGGTGAGGGATAAGGAGGTTTTGCTGATATTTAGGAGTCCAACATGGTTCGTTAGTCAATTCCTCACCATTTTTCTTCCCGTTGCGCTGGGCTCAAGAGTCATCCTAGCGTGTCCACATCAGAACTGTATCGGATCGTGGTTACGCAGGAAACTGGGAATGTTGAATACCGTTCGTTCGGGGTGTTTTGGCCACGGATATTTCTGCATGGACATAGGTTGTTATAGGCCTAAAGTTTCTTAAGGTTGTATTCGGTTCGGTTCCGGTTCAGCTTCGGATAGATTATGCGTACTTATGCTTTTGTATGATGTGCCGATGTTAAAGTTACGGAGATATGTGTTAGGTTATATATCAAAAGGGCGAAAATCTACAATATGGGGAGCCGAAATACCGAGTCTCAAATATCCTAGGTCCAAAATTAACTTGATTTTTTTCTAATATATTGATGCTAGCTTTGATATGGGCTAAGCAGCAGCGGGGAATTGTGTGCCTGCTCGGCCTTCCTGTGGTTTGACTCAATTCTGTCCCATGCAATGGACATGGGAAGCAATCGCGGTTTGAGCTTTGGAAAAAAGATCATTAGTCCTACTTGAGCTTGGTTTCGGTGATTGCGGAAGACATAGCCTGTTCTACACATTTCCACATTGTACGTTTAATGGAACTCTGTGCCTGGCGCTGGGATGTGTAATTAGTTAATGCTCATTTGACTTGACTTTCTTCTGTATACTATTCTGAATCTGTATTGTAGTGTAACGGAGTTTGGAAAAGTGAGAGTTTGCACAGCATAACTTGTCGCATTAATTAAGGTATCAAGGCAGGCATTGTATGTTTGTAGCATGTTCTCTTATACCGTGCTTAACCATTAATTAACTATACTTACTTTGCTATTATGATTTCCACATATAGCCCAGCCAGCCGGCCGGTATGCTCGAGCATTGCGTACTGCACTCGTGCCCTCAAACCATGCCGAAATGGTTTCAATACGAATTTTAATCTTAAAATTTCTCCTTGTACTGTACATTCTCATGTCACGATCTTCTGTAACGAGGGCTCGATTTACGATTAAGTTGGACGGCCATAGCGTGGGTTGCGTAATCCTGTGATGTCACGACTCTGTGTTTAATGACGTCAGAGTCTGTCGCTTGACTTCCATTTTCCTTCGATATTCAGTTCAGGGCATTATTTTCATGTGCAGAGCTAAAGCTGTAAATAGCTTAAAGTTTAACCCTACTCTCAGACATGACTTTTTGTTAATAATGCCTGTAGAATTGAATTGATCACGTCCTTTGGTTTTTGATAAAAATGAAATGATTAATGAGGCAAGCCATGGGGCGAGTTTGTTACGGTTTTTCTGCCGGAACGAACCGGAAGGAAACAGGGCTTTAGTTGTAGTTGACTGCGTTTGTTGGTTTGGAGAATTGTTATGTTGGTGGCAGAGGGAAATACTGAGTCCGTACTATTTTATTGTATTTATAGATTCCATTTGATGTGACTAAAAAATTGGATGAAGTTCGTTTGCTCGAATCCAGGAAATCCGCTCGACTCCTGGAACAAGATGTTGACTTTGCTCGACTCGCTGATGTTTCCTCATCAGCCGACCGGAAACGTAACCAGCAAACCGCTTCCATCGATGTTCCCAAAAATAATAACCTGTAAGTAACTTAATTACATCCCTAGCTTTTTAGTATGGACTGATTGGTCTGAGATAGTGCGAAGATTGGTCCAGATAAGGCACGTACTAATGTGAGATAGGAACAGTAAACAGGAGCAGTCAGCGTCAGTGCTCACTGCATTTGTTCAAAGTACAGAGTGGAGCTTTTATCGGACTTCCATCGAGACAGTTGCAACAACGGTTTATTTGGTGAATAACCCCGTGCATATTTGTAATTATGATTTGAGTACAATTACAATCGTACATACAATGTGTAGTGTGGTTGAGGTTGAG
This sequence comes from Ceratophysella denticulata, assembly GCA_034694925.1. Classification (NCBI taxonomy): domain Eukaryota; kingdom Metazoa; phylum Arthropoda; class Collembola; order Poduromorpha; family Hypogastruridae; genus Ceratophysella; species Ceratophysella denticulata. The sequence continues at coordinate 5,776 of JAQFYT010000063.1, forward strand.
AGATGTAGATAGACAGGGGCGGGTTGAAGACTATCCAGTTTTCCATAATGTTAAAATAATGAATTCTGGGTTATTGTTCTCAAGTTAATGTTACAGAAGGGGTCATTCGAATCAGGCTTGAGGTAAGAGTCTCTGAGCCTGTAAAGAAAAAGGAAGATCATTTTTTATGAGCACTTAAATAAATTCCAACCTCAAAGGATTTCAGCCGTATGCAGATGAAGTGTTGAGGTTGAGAATGCGTTTTGTTGTGTTGATAGTCTTTATGGGAAATATAACGCTGTCATTTAAATTGTTTCATTTTATCAAATATTTCTTACGCGTACAAGAGGATTGCATTGCAAATTACAACGTAGTAAAATACTTATGAGTGAAGACGAAACCAAACCAGTTGTTCAGAGACCGGTCATTACTGTCGAGACGAGTTATTATGGTTTGTATTTACTACCTGTTGAGCAGTGGACGCTTTCTAAATTCCGATTGTGATTATCTTCCTATTTTGTATGAAACTGTATTATACGATACAATGTTGTTGGAGAGAGTGGCTAAAGGCTAATACATATAATACTTTATACAACGCATTGCTGAATAGTTCTAAGATTAGGATTTGGGATGCTCGTCGTTCGTATCTTTTATCATGGGAGAATTGCGCTTACCTTGTCCTCGATGTCGTAATTTGCAGTAATGCAACATAGGGATTGGGCATGGCAGAATGTTTATTATCATATCGTCCATTGTCTTCGCATACCATTGTTGGGCTTCTCAAGGCTCTTCGACTTGGAAGTATAAAGTAAATGTAAGAGCATTAAGGTATTTATTTTATTTTTAAGACGATGTGATAAAGTAAAGTGTGATAATTCCTGATTCAATTCAATTCAATGTCCTATTCGGACTTTTAATTTCAGTTTGTAGCTTTATCTCTTGACACAGTCGATTTCATATTGACTCTGGTTACTCTGGATTCTGGATAGCGTTTGTGATATGATATCACAATACAGAATACAGTGTGTATAATAAACTGTGTAGCATGTGGCCTAAGCAGGTCTATTATTTCGGCTTTAAACTTTTGAGAGTTAACTTAAACATGTATTTGTATTATTAGATATCTATAGAACTATAGAACTGATAGAACTATCAGGATTACGAAGAACAAAGTTCTATATGCTATGCTAAACTTTGATCCGCTTTGCGTCCCATGCCAATAAATAATTACAACACTTCTTTGATCGAGTGTAATGTCTAAAGTCTCTGAACGATAGAATTCGTGCATGAATTTGACATGGGAATTTGAAATACCGATTGGTATGAAACTAGGTGTAGAAGGAAAGTGAAACTTTGTTGTGTTTATTGTTATACTTACTTATTCTGTTTTGATTGTTCGTACACGGTGAATGTATTATCTGATCTTTTAGTAAACTAAATGAGTACTGCCTATTATCGTTACATTTATTATCTTCTAGGCTAGAGTTAGAGGTACGACCCTGTGACTGCAGCCGTTGTTATGAGTGTAGGCTCATTGTTAATTACTCCTTCGTACGTTCATTGCGTTCATTGTAAAGTTTTCTGTTAAGTTTGCCCAGATATTTACGTACTTTCAACTCCTATTTAATTTAGTTGTGCCCTGCTTTGATTTGAGGCAAGGCTTATCTAAAGACAGTTGTACGGACGTACAATAACCCTGTAGCATTTAACTGAATCTCTCAAATGCAGGAAGCATTTTAAACTAGCCTTTCTGGTTTTAAACCCGAGGGATTTAAAAAGTCATGTCATTTGAAGGCGCACTAAAATTGGGTTAATTAGCGTGCAGATTATGTCTTTAGTGTGTCCTGTACTGCATATGTGCTGTGATTTACTCAAACTGTGTCTGATTCATGACAGTAGTCTAATTCGGCGATGTTTTATTCCTCGTGTTCATTATGAATATCAGTATTCTCTAGTTAAGTATGCCGTATGTATGCCATTCCTGACCTGGCACCATTTGATTTCTGTTGTTGATTGACACAAACTCCATAATTATTCAATGCAGGTATACTGTCAATAGAAATGATACCTGTGTAATTATTTGGGTCAATATGCTCTAACTTATTCCATGCCCGCTCCAACTGTCATGTAACACTGAAATACCACAATGAAGCTTGTCAATGTTGCTGATATGATGACACTTCGTCGTAAGTTGTGTGATAGTGGTAATTAGCTTGGGACAAGATGATAGCTGAAGATGCGGAGCCTTGGCAAATACTAATATAGATCCACAGCTAGCTTTAATGAGACGTTGGATTTGAGTTGCTGCTCATACGGCCTGACAAATGAGATGCCGATGCCGACTGTGCTATTTGCCTTTATGTGGTTTGGTCAAGTACGACAACCAGAGAACTTACAATTAGAATCTTTGTATTGTCATTGTCTTCATTCGTGATGTTACAAAAGCAAAATGATATCGAAAAGTGAGCATTGAGCATATTATAGTTGAACTAATGCTTGTTGTGATCTGAGCTGGGATTCGGCCAAATCCTTGAAGTTTTCAGTATATTAAACACCATTGCTCCACGCTTTGATTCTAAAAGTATTTTGCCAAAGAAATAACGACAGAACTGTACAATTCTCCAACTGGGCGGTTGCCATTTTCCATATAAACTGAGGCCTCTTTCGAGACTCCAAATTGAGTTTGATTATATCCGGATATCAGAACTCAAGGATATAGGTTTCAAAGAGTTAACAAACAAAAACTGGGCGGTACTTGGTACATGCATGTTTCCTATTCCTAGCGAGTCCATATGTAGTATGAAGTGCAGAGCAGAGCCTAAGTATCTGCCCACAACCTGCTGTTTTTAAAGTGGACTTCTAAAAATACGAATCAGGACAGAGGACCAAGGTTGAATCCATCGACTATGTTTTATTGTTTTCGACGTAGTGCGATAGTAGGATCGCATCATCGATGGCACAAGCTGTAGGATTTTTAGGAGCACGAGTGAGTGGACGCTTTTGTTTGGCATTGCGTAATGCACCAAATTGAACGTGCTTTAGGGAAATATGCGAGAAGCCGGTATAATGCGCCAAACCGGCAAAATACCTACCTATCCTTCTACTGATGTTGCGCAGAAGGTAACTTTCAATAAATAGCAAATTTCGCACAAGGTTTTGTTTTTATCTTATACACGTGCGGTAGGAATACTTTAACTATGTAGCTGAACTTGTGGTCTCATCAGGACCAGCGAGCCCAGCCGCAGCAGCCTATACTTTTGTTTATGACATATGCGGAAAATATGGCGTGGTTGATTGGAATGCCCTGCCCATTCTAATTCCTACCTGTCCAAGTCTAGGTACTACTGTGGAAAAATGACGTTTACCGGCATATCGGCTGGCAGTGCAGGTACGACGTAGAAGGAAGGGAGTGTAGAACAACCACAACCTGAAAACCGTATTGAAAGGTCACGCAATGGTTTTTGTTATGTTTTTGCACGGAATTTTGGTTCCGCTTTTTGCCCGTGTTAAACATCTCCAAACTGCAATTTGCAGCTATTTCTATGTACTTTTTTATACGTTTTAAAAAATAAATAAAAGTTTCTAATCTCAGTTCCTTTGGTGGAAAGGCGGAATTTTTGCCAACCTGACGTCATTTGCACACTCCAAGAACTTTCATCAAAACAAGGCTAAATAAAACATACTAGGGATCAGAATTACAAGCCGGTATACAACTGATAGCATCTTGGATTATGCAGTCTTACAAACATTTGAACTCATATGGTTAGCACTGGGAGAGGCGTCATAATTTACGAGTTTAACATTAGATGAGAAATATTCCCAAGCGTCAACATTCAAATTCAAGTTCCTAATCTACGGAATTAGCATACAATGCCCGTTCATTTTGTGAGGCGTATTTGATTATCTCATTTCCTTATGGGCTTTTACAATGTGTCGAAGAGTAACTGCGTAAAATGGCGTCGTACAATGTTTATGTATACATAGCTATTATGATGGAAGAATTGGTTTAATAAACATGTGAAATAACCCACATTATCACTTGCCTGGCTGGTAGAACCACACATGGATGAAAAGTAGCACGTGCATAAATTGAGAAATTGTTGCGTAGTGTTTACATTGAATATGAGAAAAAAATCGAGCTGAGATTCATGACAGCATGGCGCCCAGAGCAAAGAGATAAAGCAGCAGAAGAGACCGGCCGGCTTTTCTACTTCCGTAGCTAAGCGTACTACTGCGAGCGAAGCTCCGATCCTGAGTGCGAGAGTTTTGCATAAAGTGTGAAACTATTTTTAGCCATTGATCTGTACTATACAACGATTTTGGAAGGGTAGATACACAAGTGCGTCCGCACATGATTCAATATTTTGGAGTCTCTGACCAGATTTGGTGTGTTAGCCAGAATTACACACTAGCTAAGTAATTGATACCGCTACTCTTACAAAAAACTTGGAGACTAGTCACATTCACGCCTGACCGACTAAGGCTAAACCTTGAAATGCTTGGGAAGAATGGGAAGGGTCGAGAGATATGTGACCGGATACTTGAAATGTTGAAATTGAAACCGGTAGTGAAGAACACTGCACCTTGACGTTAATATTCTATAGTATTTATGATATCAAGTTTCATTTGTCATTGTAGTAGATCTATCAATTTATTACGAAATTTTCTACCTGCCTGCGTTGGGGTTGAGGAACCATAACGAAAAAAGTAGAAATCTGTGGACACTTTGTCTACACAGGGAAGGGGATGGTCAATACTCAATGGGATATACAAACCTTTTTAATTCTAGTAGGATGTTCAAACGTAATTTTTTGAATTTTAAATCTATTGTAATTCTCGGGTTTCTGCGCTTGACTGGACAAGAGTATCAATGCCTATTGTTCCGAGTTTGAGCTCCGATGGGATTAACGACCTAATAAGCTTTTACTTTTTACTTGCTACAATTAGGATGTGCCATTAATGACCATTGTTACCAATTGCATTGTAACTTGTAACCCGTCATTGGCATTAGTTTGGGTTGGATAATTATTCGTAATTTTAAGCGATAACATTTTCAGAATACGTTGATTGACTTTGGGGATATTTTGACTAGTTCCAGAAAACGTCGCCCGAGTACTGGGAGCCTGTACCAGCCATCCCTGGTGAGCGTCCAAAGTGGAGTCGGCGGCCCAACGGGTGAAGGCAAAGATGGTGGAATGGAAGAGTGTGCCGCTGCCATGGTTCTCATGAGCCTCTCCTGCAGTCCTCATTCCCCGCAGTGGGACCAGAACGGTAATTTAAAATTTTATCTATGTAGTTAGAGCTTAAAGCCCAAATCTCTTTTCGTGTTTGGTTGGAGGAGTTCATATTGACATTCTGATTGTCCTTTGACCGCTACTCCTCTGTGGTGAACGAACATTTAAAGTGCTAGGTGAACCGATGTGATAGGGATTTCCATGTACGAAACCATCACCATCATGTATCTGCACTATCGGTTGTCGACTCGGTTTGGAGTCAAGGTGACTCCAACGAGAGAACTGTGAGATCGATTGGAGCTTTTGTTAGGAAGGAACATGGGCATGGCCATTGTTGGTTGAGGTGATAGATAGTAGAGGGATAGTCACTGTTCAATTATGTCAAGTTCGGTTTGGGTAAATAGTTCAAATAACGTTGTGGAGATAATTGTTCGGAAAACCTAGGTATGTAATGTTATTCTCGAATCATCATTAAACTATATTTCTTATTAATAATCTCTTGTTCAAGTTAATTATGTACTTAGCTGACGACGGTAGCTCATTAGTAGGTGGTCAGGACAGGGCATGGATACAAAAATCATTATACTAGAGCCTCATACATATACCTCACTTGAATGATATACTTATGCCCTGTTCAAATAATAAACGTTGTTTCTGCAAAAATGCATTTGCTGAAGGTTTTGACTTTTCCATTTAATGATAACTCCTGAACTTTGCTCCATCATCGTGGACTCTTTAAACACTCAAAAGTCAATGTAATGGATTGGTGTATTTGCGAGGCCAGAATACCTTCTGTTTATCTTGTTTTTGAAATCAATACAGCAATAGCCAACAGCTGACATTCTTCTCTGGGTGCAGGACTGGACATGTGAAAGAAGGCGTTGCTTCATACTTGACTCTTCAGGAATAACATGTACCTATGTACTGCCATGAGGTCTTGCTCTTACTAGTTCATTGCACCATGGAAACTGCTGACCATGAGAACTTTTAATTTTTAACTCTGATTTGCGCAGTTTGGGAAAAAGTCTCATGATTAGATAAGGACTTCATGGTTCATCTCATCAGCGAGTTTTGGATTCATGTTGGTTGTTGATTTTATAATTATTTGCTTCAGCCGGTTGCCGGTTGCACTCTAGCTATATGTAATGATAAGGCGCTACGTAATTCCTGGAGTCATGATTACGAGGAAGCCGAGGATTCGTTGAACCGGCAAATAGACCATTGTTTGTTGAGTAACTCCTGATTTCCCTGCTGCTATGCACTGAAAAAGGCGTATTTGATTAAGCCGATGATGGATATTGTAATTTCGAAAGGGATAGGGTAATACATGGCGAGGTGTTAGATTCGTTCCATGTGATAAGACCGGTAGCCGGTTCGATATTGACAAAGGCTGAATGCATATGAGAGCCTGGGACCCGGGCAATAATGAAATGAGTAACTTAAGGAGTAAGCCTATCAAGTTTAATTATCCCGCATGACAGTATAGTTTTGTCCAGTCCCAGTTCGACGCCCTGATTCAGCTGGTGATCTTATCCAACTTCCGTAACGACGAAAGTACAAAAGTATACCAATTTGCCAGGAATTTTTCGCTCGGTGAGTTACTGGGTACTGAGGTGGTAGTAGGCAGTAGGCATTAAGATTTAGAATATTAGAGAAAGTGCGTTCCGTTTTGCTTACAAATGGTTGAACGTGTTTGGTGTAAAAATGAAGTATTTTTTTTTATATTTTAATTACTTACTTCTCTTGCTTGACATGACATTCTAATTGACCGGTTAGGGCAACAATGTGTGTTGGCGCCGGCTGCACTATGTTCATAATGGGTACTGGGAACATTTCGCAGTCGTTGAATTTATGAGCTTCATAAAGCGAGCTGTTAAATTGCTTGATACCATGATGGGCGCTTGGAAAAGAGAACTCTACCTCACCTTGGGCATTGGTCGAAACTAGCGAATTATGCTAATTTTTTTTGATTATTTGTGCAAAAAAATCTGCTTATGTTGGGAACGCATGTGTGGAGATGTGACAAAAACTTAGTGTTGGAATTTATTAGGCTAGGTGCGTCGTCGTCGTAAGAAGCATTAAGAGGGCCAGTGGCAGTGGCAAAGCCTATGTAGGTCAGATTAAATATGCATGTAAGGTTGGCGGCCGGCGAAATTGGCCTGGGGCAAGCATTGAGTAATCTTCTGAATACAAAGTACAGGTGTTTGGTGATGGGTATAATGAACACATTTTTCTAGTGAACAAGTCTTGTTTGAAGACTTTCAAGTGCTAAGCAAATTAAACTTTCCACCTTCCTAATCCTTGTTCATACAGGGATACAGGATGATAGTAGAATACGGGTAACTCAAGGATAATTGCTGTCTAATTATGTCTTTGCAAGGCTCACGCCTATTGTTCTTTTCAATGCTGAATATTTAAAAAGTAGTATTTCCGGATGCCTTTTATGCAAATTTAAATCTTCTGCGTTCTACAGCCTACAGACCATGCCGGTCTGCAATATATTTTGTCGCCGCTACTTAATTATTGCGAAAATATGGAATATCTCTCTAGCTAGACCAACGCATATTAATTACTATTATTATTATGTGCTAGAGGACGGGCTTGTATCTGGTTATGGCTTCGTTAGTTATAATATAATTACAAGGTCTTCTACTGATGACTGATGTTTGTTCCTGGTATATGCAAAGCCTCAGTGGCAGGCATTTTCTTATGTTCAATTTATTTATTGCTGAACTGATGACGGGCTTGTTGTATTGACGTCAGAGCTGTGGTCTATGGTCATGTATATTGTCATACATACTGCTAAAGAGACAAGAAGCCTTACATGTTACATGTACACATGAATGATTGAGTTTCACATAACGTAACGTAACCTTTCCTAAATGTACTGAACTGAAGGTTAGTAGAACGAGAGTGCTACAGCTACAACCTTCCAAATGGAAATATTTGCCCACTCGTTCCGGAATGCTTTTGCTATTCTGGAGTGTACAAGTCACGGCAGCTCCAGCTAATTCTTTGTAAATAATTGAAGAAGGACAAAATTGACATATTTATCGTATGCTACTATCAAATATTTTTTTAGCATTCCGTACAATTCCATTGGAAAGGCTCGAGCGTAATGGTTTAGTAATTGTTAATGATCGTTAGGAGTTCCTACATTTTTCATTTTTGGTCAGGCAGAGGTAAGAGCATGGCAAGGTCAACGAAGAAGTGTTATTTTTTGCATAGAGAGATAGGGCACGTATCGTAGAGCTCTCATATGTTTTTTGTTTTGTTCACGTCTTTACCTATGTATACTGCATCGCGTGGAGCCCTAGCCCAGTAAGAAATGAATGATCAGTTTGGAATATTGGGGTTCCTTGTATCTGTAGTTTGTTCGAGAGATAAGGAGTATGCAAGTTATTTTTTGCCGGCCGGCAAGTTCACCTTGAGCTTCCCTCAACTGGGTGTCGTGTTATGCAAATTCCGAATTCTCCTCTTTGAAGTCAGTCAGTAGGATAATTCCTCATTTTTATTTCAGGAGATAGTCACTTGGGCTGGTTGGTTTACCTTGAGCTTCAATTCATGATTCATGTGCATATCCTCCTGCCTGGGAAGTCAAGTTCATTATTACATTGTCATTGGAGATTATAATGTGGAATTGAATTAAAACCTGGGGAGACACGCAAGGCACTCTATTTTTTGACCACTTTGGCAGAGACTTCAATACAGGATTATGGGATGTAGGCTAGCCTTGGAGCTCCGAGGCCTTGAAATGTCCTGGCAGACACTCAGAAGTCAAAAAGTACATCTCTGAAATAGCTCACAGTGATACAGAGTAGTCTGTCCTAACTACAATTTACGAAAAAAATATCTCTGTTCTATTCTTTCGCTTCCGCCTATCAGCTGTCGTCCTCTGGCTACGAGAATAGATTTTTCGTGCCATGCCCCATTCATTTTCATCGCACGTCAGACTGTTACAAAGATCATCATCAAAAGAACCCAGTTTAATGAGTGGTAAAGTTTTGGCAGCTCCGGCTCAAGAAAACGACTTGACTATTTTTAAGATCGTCAAAGAGTTTATATTCGCTACAGTCAATTTCCTTATTATTGGTATTCCAGGCTTGGGATATCTATAACTTGCCTGGTATATCAATAAATTACGGATGCTTGTCAAAAATAGCTGTTTATGCTGAAGTACAGGGTCGTATAGAATTGTATTTGGATTACTTTTATAATCTGCTTACAAATTAGAAAAACTTTATAGTGCGATTTGCGGAGTTTGAGATATTTATTTTGGTTGAAAATTTAAAGCATTTCAGTCAACCAATGGCACATCCTCCCCTAATCAATTCAATAAATAGAACTTTCGGCCGCAAATATATTTGCGTGATTAACATAACTTTAGTGTTTTGTACTTGTACCACCCTGGATACCTATTGGGGTTTTAATACTGGTACTAAAACGAGGTTTGTGAGATTGTTTCTCGACTTAATTTCCTGTTTTGGTATACAAATTCGACCTTCTGCGTCTCTTGTGAAGTTAAGTCGTAAACTTTGTGGAGGGTTGGTGTTGTAAGTTGTAAACTTGACAGGCAGTATATTGAACGCGTTTCAAAACAGAAGTTATTTTATATTGATTCGACCATTTCGGTCTATATTCCATATCGTTTGAGGTTGTTGTGCTTCCTTATGTTGAATGTTATTCGGAATACTGGGCCTGCTGGTTTAACTCAGCAGCCATATTTCCATTCCATCAGCCGTGACAGAATATAAGCTAAGCCAACCATTCGGTTTGATTTATTGTTTTTACATCTTTTAATGACAAAGCCATAGTGGAGTAGGAATCTATCTACTAAAGTGGTTAATCTTTTAAAAGCCTTAGAGAGAGAGAGAGCATGGAGGGGTGGTAATTGCTAAAACTCAAGGATACAGGGCAGGATGCATTGGTTGGCATTGCCACAGTAATGAACTGCTGACTTGACTTTTAATTTCTGATTTGAATTTCAAAGCACACTTCTCAAACTTGTATCCTAGCAGTCGTAGTGTTTGAGTTCATTAGTCTACTTTTCTGAGAGGCGTCGCGTAATCTGGAAGTTGCTTCTGGATAATTGTGGAGGAACCACATCGGGCTAATTAGACATTAACTCCGCTCACGACACGACTTCCGTTCCTTGTAAACAATGTTCTATCTGACTTATTGTATTGTAGTATGTATGGTATGACACTTCCTCTGTTTCTCTAATGGGCACAAAATACTATCGGGTGTCACGTCTCTGAAACGTACACGAGCTGGCATTTCGTAAATCATAGATTCACACTTAAGTGCCAGGATCTAGCCTCATCCATATTTTTTCTTTCCTAGAAAAACGTTGTTTCTGAAAAGTGATATGTATGGTTTTTGGGGTCAAAGTGATTAGGTCTTGACTCTTAGCTCTGCTGCGCGTGGCTGCAACAAATAATTCGGGGTTTGGGGTGTTCCGTAGAAGGTGGTACCGTTCAATTTGAAGCAATGTCTTCGCTACGGTATTCAAGCACACGGTAAAGCCGGCCACCTTCGATCCACCTCCACCTGTACCTGGGAAATATCGCGTGCAAGTTGGTCTCGAAGCATTAAGCACCATTTCCTTGCATGCAAAGTTAGTCGGGACAATGTAGGCTGAAAGCGGAGATAACCGGGGACTACTGATGTGATTTTAATGACAAGTTGATATTAATGTGCTACTATTGAGTGATGGAGTCATATGTCATTCCATATCCACGTCCATTTCTTCCATGGATACTAATTATTTAATGCTTTGTCGTCGCTTTCCCGTCTCGAATTACAATAACTTTGGTTTGGTTGGGTTCGGAGGATATTCCAAAATCTCGAATTTAACTCTGAATCTTGTTCCATTTCCTCTATTATTCCACTCTACCAAATAATTGGGAGTGCCAGAGAACCTTGGACTCCAAGCTGTGGTTACATTTGCATATTCAGGCTTCGAGGGCTCCAAAATCATGATTCCTTCAGATATATTCTCAGTTCTGATTCTGCGAGCGGTTTTGTTCATTAAAATGCTTGTTTGATTTTTTAATTCTGATTTGACTTCCTGGTAATAATTTATTGGAAGTTCATGATTCATGATTCAGGGATTTGGTTGCTTCTTTTTTGAAACTTGAAACTTAGACGCAGTTTAATTTGATCTGACTCATTTGTTGTTGGAGAGTACTTCGAGTTGACTTGGATCATTATGACCAGTGAGATGATAGTGATTACGAAGTTACTTACGATGATGCGTGTGTACGGCTCGAGGAGTACATATACTGTACTCCATTCCATTGTTTTGAATTGGCGAGATGCGAGAATTATGCTGGGTTTGGGCGTCGTGAGCTCAGTGATCAGTTGGTCTGAGCGTGTAGATATACATAATAGGAGCATAGTGTATATTATGCAAAGTAGACATTCTGTATTCTCGCTAAAGTTTTACGGCCACGTGCTGAAGGTTGCTGAGAGAAAAAAATATTATATAGGGAACCTTGGGATTGGGAACTAGGAAATCTCAAATCTCGCGTAGGTATTCTTTATAATTATTACCCAGTTGTGTCTCTCCTTGCACTTGATCCTGCTAGGCTTTGTTATCTCGTTAAGAGTTTTACTATAGGTACTTACTATGAAATTTTATAGTGTTTTGAATTTACTGATTTATTTGCAGTGTAGAGGTCCGGGGCATAGAGTAGGTATGCTAACGAATATGATTGGGCGTGAGGCGGATGCTGGTTAGTAAACAACAATGGGTTAAGATTATGGGGCAGAAGCCTTGGAGCGTAAAAGCCTTGTTTACGCTCATCACGACAGCAGCAGCAGCAGGCGTTATTAGATTGGCTGTACTTTGGAAGATCGCTAAATGCGCTGAAAGAACAACAATTTTCAATCAGTGCCAGGCCCAGGGATTACATACGTATATTATAGTGTCACAATTCAAGTCGTATTCTGAGCTCTGCGTAGAATTTACAACGAAATAGTTGTGGGTTGTTGTGGCTTGTGTCACAATAAGGTGCATTCACAACGTGAATATTACCATATTATTCAACTTGCAGCAAATGACTTCAAATATGAATTTGATTAACTTCAGAGGTACAATGTGCAATGCCTAGGTATTTATAGATTCACCTTATCTGTTCGCCAGGTCGTCAGAATCTTTTTTGGCATGATGGGAGCCTATTTAGATAGTCCGTTTTCTCACAATACAATTACTTATTCGTAATTTCCGAACCAGTTTCGCGGATAAGCTCAGAGCTCAGTGTATTTTATATGAGAAATATAGGCAGAATTAAGGAAATAAATAAGAGTTGATGCCTAGAAATTTTTTCCTTATTCAGAACATAAATTCGGTCATGAGGATACGGCATTGGGGCGGGGCTATAAACATGAAATTATATAATTTTAGCTTTTAGCTATAATTTAGCTATTTTTCGCGAGATTTTAAAATTCCAGGTTTATGTAGGTTGCTGTAGGTTGTATGCTGTACTTCAATTCACCGGCAATCTATGTACCTGTATACAATTTGTTAACCAACATTAACCAGGATTTACGTCAGAACCTTTCTTCATGCGGCTATAATCCTGTTCAAATAAGTTTCTACCGCAGTTTGACCCCATTTAGGTACATGTAACAGCTGGTTCTTTTCCCGAGGTGAAGGCTACTACGTCGAGTGAAAACGTCATGTTATTGGCATTGGCTAAAGTAAACCGTTAAGCTGATTGAAAGTGTAAATAGATTGGTAGTATATACCCAAAGCCTATTTCAGTTCTCATCTTTACCGTTTAAAAGTTATAGGGATACCGTCCATTACTTTTGCTAATGCTAACACAATTGCCGGTCAAACTGGGAGTGGGCTACCTGAATTAATGGCCTGTGCTAGGTGAGATTAAATATCCGTACAGGCAGAGGACACATGTTGTGTTTTAGCAGATCAGTAAAAAAAAGCTGCCTTTTTCTTGACATTTTATGAACATGTGTACAGTTTTTGTGTGCGTTGTGAGATGCAGATTTCTCTGTAGTTACTATGTAGTTCTCGGATTGAGGAGTGAGTCTTGCTTGCTTTGGGATTCCGAGTCCATTCACCCTGCCAAGTGGAAAATATAGCTGTATTTGGGCTACCAATGTATGTACTTGATATACTCGAGTAATCATCTGTACAAACATCCAGGGAAGAAGAGTAGGGCATAACACATACATACAATGTGTGTGTATGTTTGTAAGGAGATGTCTTGTACGCTACGCAGATTCCCAGATGAATACTAACTTAAAAAGGTCAAAAACTCAATAAGCTCCGCTGATGTAAGACTCAAGTTGCGATTTTGAAATCTATTCAAGCATCCCAATCAAAAGTAAACATTGAGGGTTTTGAGTAACTTGCTTCACGAAGATAATATATATTTCATCAGCATTTTATTGGCCCAGCACGATGAAACCGCATGTGAGTGAATCGTGCATCGTGCATGTTGGCTCAATTTTGAATTCAGCAATCTGCGCTTGTACGAGTTCTCTATGTATTTTATCTTTTGAATAAATAAAAAAAATGCCGTGTCCAATTACATTTTGAATTTGACTCCAATGAAGCTGATTTTTCTGCTGAATATACGCTGATTTTGTGTGGTTTGGTTTGTTTTGTACTTATGTAAGTACCTAAAATGCAATTTAATATTCTAATTCTGTTTTGTTTTCAATTGCGAGTCAGATCCGCCTGCCGCTTTGTTATTGATATTGATCTTGAATTGAACTTAAAAGGTTGTACGTACAATGATCAATGTATGCCCTCAGCTGGTTTTGAATTACCTGGTTTGGCTATTATCACACTTTTTAAATGTCATCGTTCGTTCCGAAGGTTATGTATTTCCATTCCAATACACTGACGTAGTGTCATTGTGAGTTTTGGAAAAATAGATTATGCATTATGCAGTTTAAAGCCCAAGTTATTACTAGAGCTGAATGCTCTATAATCATAATGAGAATGAGTTTGCATGTGAAATTGCAAAATGGTAATTGACGACAGCAAGTCCTCCAGTTGCGGTTTCTCTGTTCTGTTGTGTACTTACACATACCTACCTACATATATTTATCAGCTGAGCTAGTACTGGACTGGATCCAGAACCAGTAGCGTTTGGAAATACTAATAGTGCCCACATACTCTGTTTCATTTGCAAAAGAGATAGGTAGGTGGGTTAATAATACACATGGTTACGTCGGGTCCTCTCCTGATCATGCAAACAATGCATGATGACATGGGTCTCTGGTCTCTCTTTATCCACGTTTTTCTTCTTGAGATTAGACCGTTCTATTTGTAGCATGTGGCGCTCACGTAAAAGTGTAGATACAGATACAACGGCACTGTATCCAATGTGGTACATACAAACTTTCGTAACTATCTGTACTTCACTACTTACAACGTAATTATGTGGGTGAACCACTGACTTGACTTAAGCCAGGCAAAAGAAATCTCCGCTTCACCGGCTTTTATTTTTAGGTTAAATGAAAACAGATTTGCTCTCAATTTTCGCTCATGTCTTATGCTGAGGTAAAGTGGTAGGGTTTTCTCGAAATGCCCGTTTGATGATAGTTTGGGCTTCGATGTGGAATTTGATTTTTTTTAGAAATCTAAACTACAGGAAATATGTGTGGGATGTTATGTTGTAATCCTTGGAGTTACCAAACGAAATGGGTAAATTGAAATGCCAGAGCTGGTTCCTCAATTGAATTGGCTAGTATTACTGACATTATTGGCACAAAACAAACAAAAACAGAACCGAGAGAAACCATGTTTTGCATGTATTAATAGGAACCAAGCAGTAGTCGAATGATCAATTATGCATTAATATTCTTTCGTTTATCTTTGCAGGTATGATCTCATCTTCATGGAGTTCCTCCAGCTCATCTGGAGCCTCATCCTGGTTGAGCACAAGTGGCGGAAATGGCGGATCTCTCGCCCTGGCCACGGGACCTTCCACATCCAGCGGCTCGAGTGGTGAGATGCACTACAGCAGCCATAGCCCCACACCGTCCTCCAGTGATGACGGAATTGAGAGTGATGCTACCGGGGATTGGGACTTTGGACTCGAGCAGCCGCGCAAGAAGAAAGTCAAGGTCATTTTCCAGTGCACTTGGCCAGGATGTAAAATGCTCAAAGAGCGATGCATTGAAATTGAAGCTCATGTTCGTTATGCACATTTGGCCAAGTAAGCCAACAATCAGCTCCTGATCGAAAGTCGAACAGCAATTACCTGAAACTAAATTAAATTCTAATTTCTTGTATGCAGTCAAGAGGCGGGTGAAGCTGGTGAGAACGAAGAGGAATTCTACTATGCGGAAATTGAGATTCCTGACGTGTCCCCGACACCGCCGTCGTCCTACGGCTACTCCTATGGGTCCTCCATGATGGGAATGGCCTTCTCACCCACTCTCTCTCACATGGACATGGTGCGCCCACCATCCGAAGGTTGGTAACACTCAGCTTTATTTTTTTCGGATTAGACTAGCCTAATTGTCACTTGTCACTCTGCACAGACGGATTTTTAGCTATTTCGTATTTCTGCTCAGACGCCTTGTTTACCTTCCGTACCCGTACCTTATGCACTCCCTCTTTCATGCAAATACTTCTCAGGCTCCATGTATCTCCCTCAGATGGTGTCAACACTTAATCTCTCTCCTTGTTGACTTAACCCACAATTAGTGAATGTTGACAAGGAATCCGTTTCGTTTCGAGGCTTGAGTCAACTTTAGTTATGCCAATGCCAAATGCTAATATGCTTTCCTATTTACTTGCTATTTCAAAATGCGTACGGCGTAGTTGTTATTAGCACAGTCTTTATCTCTCCGGAATGCTACGACATGTGTATAATTATCATTAAAACGTACGGATGTGCTCGTAACAATGCGTGATAAAGTGCGAGTTGTCTGAATATCCGCAATCAAGACAATAGGTAGGCCAAGGTAACGAGCTTTGGGCCCTCCCTTTGCAAAGAATAATGAGGGCTAGCGTGAAGTTGGCATTGATGCGGGGGGAACAAAGTCATGCCGGATTACAGATTATAATAACTTGGGTCTAAAATCAAGTTTTGTATATCTATGCACATAGCTTAAGCGATCAGTAATGATGAGGCCATTTTTGAAGTAAGGGTATTAAACATTTCAAGACGTGAATCAAAATATTATGAAGCTAACTGTATAAGCAAAGTCACTTGTTTTGCTAATTGAAAGGATGGAAAGGGAATGGGGATTTGGCAAGAATTTGATTGGATATGGTTGATGGTCTTGAGTTCAGAAATGGGCAACCTCGAGAATTTATTATCCCTCCTTGTCAGCTCATATGTTGCCAGTCGTCAGCTTTTATTCTCGCACTCATGCGGCATTAATGGCATGGGTACACTATGGGTTGACCTATATTTTTCTCCTGTGTGTGTCTCCAAATACATGTACATGTATTAGTTAGCTCTGTGCCACACAAGTACAATTTGATGATTCCCTCGTATATTTTTAGCACATCTGTGTGCCTTGACTCTCTGCAAGGAATACTAATCATCACAGGCTTGTTTTTTGTCTCTGGCATATCATAATGTGTCCATGGAGCTCCCAGCACGCGTCACTTGACGGAATGACAATGAGACGAGAGCTGGGCGAGACTGTTGAAACAATTAAGGATTTTTGTTACTCAGATTTACGACATGCAGCATTTTCACTGTTTGCTATTTATGTATGTTTTATTTTGCGACGTATTTATCTGGGCTACATTAAAGTTTGGGATTTACCTAGTTGTGTAAATGAGGATAACGGGATTCTAATATTAAATAGGTCATCCTGTTAAATAGTTCATGGATGCTTTAGCAATGGACTAAATGGCTAATTTCCGTGTCGTTTAATTCCAGATCCCGAGTACAAGCTGAGTCAGCTGCAACTTCAACGGAAGTCACCGAATGGAAATACTCACTTGAATCCCAAAAAGAGGCTCTCACCAAAATCCAGCCCAGTCCGTCGCCCACGGGGAGACACCAAGAAATGTCGCAAGGTACAGTGCTCACTCATGATTGATGAGCGTGTGTCCCAAAAAATTCCCGGTTTAAAGGTTCTTGATAATTACCTGTCACAAAATACCACACAGGTGTACGGGATGGAGCGTCGAGACTTGTGGTGCACTCAGTGCAAGTGGAAGAAGGCCTGCTCACGTTTCGGAGATTGACTTCCGCTCAAACGGAGGGATCTGTTGAGGAACGAATGATGACTTCGTTTCCACTCTTCAGCCCTGGCCGTCTGAGAAAAAAAGCTCCTCGTACTATTCCGAAGTAATTAACTACAATAATCAGTGCATCCGCATCCCTCCGGTCAAACGCCACAAATTGCCGAGGAGTTGAACATTGTGTACCGAAATCAGAACTCAAAATGAAAACGAAGAAGATGAAAATATATAATACACGAGCTCTTTCAAAGTATCTGTTAGTTTGTTGAGTAGATAGTTGCTAAATAGGCCAAAAAAATACCAGTTGTAAAGTTGGGTAAAATATATTTAATTTTCTATTCAGGTCTTATCTTATCCAAAATATCAAGTTTTGCTGTGACAAAAATTGACAAACTAAACATCCGAACCCTCCAAATAAGGGTTCTCAATTGATCAGTAGGAATGAGGGCACCGCGTTGAGAATTTTTTCGTTTGATTCTAAAGGAACGGTCAAGTATTGAGTAGCGTCAATTTAACGGTGAAACACAATCAATTTTTGTAAATGCTCGAATTCGGGAATTGACCTCTCCTTAGGGCTTTCTAAAAACGGTGCTAATCCTTGTTGTAGCTTCTAGATTCGAAATGAAATTTTGAATTATTGCGAATAGCTTCAATTTACAGATTTTTTTTATTTTCTTATAAAGTTACTTACTTGTCTATTTGAGAATTTGGTTTCTGAGTACGGTGATTGCAATGAAATAGGATTCAAGGGAATGAATTGATTAAATTCAGTGAGCCGCTGAGCTCTCAGTCACTTCAAATGTCAATCAAAGAAAAGGAAATATGCAAAGAAATAATAATATGAACCAGCGTGGTCGTCTAAATAATATAAGAGACTTAAAACTTCTATAGATATTAAGGTCTGATTCTACAAAAGCTTGGAACTTATACCGTAAAGCATTGTACAATAAGAATCAATAGCAAAAAAGGAAGACAAAAAGGAGCTGCCCGGCTCTCACTGCGACTTTTATGTGTATTTAGAGTAAAAAAAATTTTTCAAAGTAACAAATTTAGCAATACAAACTCGTCATTGGTCATAATGATGCTATAATATAATCTTTAACATTTCCTAGGAGGCATTACAAATAATATAATAATTACCGATAACGCATTATTCTAGACGTTATAGTTTGTAAAAAGGTGTTTAAAGGGGTTTTGGATCAATCCACACAATGCATTCTTCTAGTTTCCTTTACGTTCAGTCGAATGTCACTGTTTGAGCTTCTCGATTTTCGTTGGGAACGAGAGAATAACATTTAAAATATACAATAATTCAGTACCCCTGAACGGCTAAATAATAATATCCCCCATGTGTATTTCTTTTTTGTGTTTCAAACCCCGCCAGCTTGAAATATTTCGTTTCTTGAACAAGAACGATTATTGGCAGCAATAATGCTTGCTAGAGAAAGTTTTTTTCCCCAAAAAACAAAGCAACGTCTGTATATTCTCCCAGACTTAGATCTGAATTGAGTCACAGACAGATTCTCTCATTGTCTGTGACGACGTGAGATCTACAGTTTGTCAACTTTTACCTATGTTTTACCTGTACTAGTGAGAAGGGGCATCCAAAATATAGAATAGACTACAATACAATTACTTGTGTAATTCTAACCTAATGTTTAACTTAAGGCCTAGTTTCTAATTGAATAAGTAACTTAATTAAGTAATGAGATACCAGATGCTACAAACAAACCAAATGAAATAATGGAAACTACATTGGTACCTACACGAAAGACGGGCGGTGGAACGGGGCAGTTGAAAGAAGTGAGAGCGACACAATGTCTCTGTACTTGAGTGCTCTGGAGGTGTGTATATTGACTTTTGAAAAAAATTGATTCGAAACAGTTTAAGCTGATCCAAAGTACAAAAAAACGACTAATTAAGGAAAATCGCCAGATGAATTGTTTAGAAGAGGAAAAAGTGTAAAAAATCCCAATTAGATGTGTTGACCCCTTGATCCCCCATTTACTTAAGAAAGAGAAACTACACAAACCTTAAAGTACAAGCAAAAGGAGAGAAGCATACATATTATTATTCTATAATATAACTGTAAAAATTCAATATGCAAAAAAGTACTAGTAGTACATATGTTTCGTTGTGCGTGTTCACAAGTATTCTAATACTAGTTACATGTAGTCTAGTAAACAAGTAAAGAAGAGTCCACCGAGATTCAGAAGGGACGAGACAAATTGTATTATTGTGATTGTAAGGCCAAGGATATGTATAATTGCCATTGATTGAAATAATGAATATGGTGAAACTTTTCCGGTCTTTGAGGTTGTTTTTATGTAGATTTGAATGTAATTTTACCTCATTAGAATTATTAGCCTCTCTTCTGAACAAATTAACCAACTCTTGGACACTCTTTCTTTCTTATTCTCAAAATCCGACTATACTACTGGGCTTCTCTCAATGGAGATTCTTGAATATTCTACGAAACAAAATATTCTCTGATTTTATGACGACGAGTCGAAAATATCGAATACCTTTTTGAAAACTCTATTCTTCCTTCTGCAAGAAAACATGTAGTTTGTGTTTACTTATTAAGTGTATTGTACGTTGGGTCGTGGTACATTCAGAATGGATTGGTGATATGCTAATGAAATAAGAGTTAATTAAAATGTACACATCCATGCATATGCATAATGCCTCTAGTAATAAGAAAATATTATAATTGTAGATATGTTTCCCCTTCACTCTTATGTATTCTTTCCTGGTTGGAAGTGGAGTGTGAATGAATGTGCTTCAGTATTGGACGTAATTTAGGACATGTGGTTCGCTGTTCACCAATGCAGTAATTTCTGAACAGACGCTCTTAAGCAGAGCGGGAAAGTGTCAATTGTCGCAATTCTTATTCAATGACGAATTGTTGAACCCGAGAACCATTGTCCTGCCGCGTACAGTTTGATTTTAATGGAAAGCGTTTTACCAAATACTTAGTTTTAATTACGAAGTATAATTTTATTATTTTGATATTTTTTTATGTTCGTCGTTCGTCACTCGCTCTTCGGTTACATTTGACCCTTTCTTAATGGTCCTTAGTTTTAGAAGTTTTGATTTTAAATTGTAGAAGTATCCACTCGTTTTAGTTCATATATGCCTAAGGTTTAGTTGTAAATGGAAAATAGCATTTGGCAAGGTCTCCTAGAATCTATTGTATTGTGTCGGTTGTTTCGGCTTTCGATCTGTACTATTGAATTTTATTCTGAATCGTATCATCGTACTAAATACCTAGAACGCGTGTATGGAAGACCTTGGCGCAAGTGAGTTTGGCTGGGCACGGAATGATGTGATGTGATACTCTTTAGAAACTACAAAGTAATAATTACAACCTAAGTACTAATAGATTCTTTGGAATTAATCAGTTGTCTGTACAGGCCTAGCCCTTCGTTGTTCCACTAATTATTAGTATTACCTTATTAGAGTGATTCAAGGCACCCCCCATCTGTATTACTTACGACAACAATAATAAAACCAAAAACATACTTATAACGGAAACGTCCGACTAATTGCTGTGGTACTTTAATTCGTCAGCACAATATTCAGAATAATCATTATATCATATTTATAGTAATTTGTAACCAGACCCAGCCCATTCTACATAGCTTTAACTAAACTACGCTCAATCACACGAAGGAACGGTGAGGAAATTGGCCGTGGGTGTTTCGGACACTGATCGCTGGTAGCGGAAAACTCCGCCGCGCCCGTCCCCTAGCTCCGAAGCAGAGGTGGACTGAGCGAGGGAGGCCATGTTCAGAGCAGACCGGTTGTGCTTCATATGGGACTTGACCAGGTGACCAGCGGATAGGGCAGACATAAGGGACAATTCCCCGGCAAGCACTGACGCGCAAACCAGACGGGCCAGTAGTCGCGCGTTCTCGCCAGGATGTGTAATGTTCGAGCCCTTGATTCCCAGCATTTCCAGACAGGCACCTTGCGGCTTTAGAACTGTCCCACCGCCCACGGTCTAGAAAACGAAATGTTGCCTTTACGTAAGGCTCAGATAGGATTGTAATGGCTACAATTAAGTAAATCGTTACCCCGCATTCGATTGAGGGCATTGTGCAAGAAATGTAAAGGTCCTCTCCGTTATCACCGGTCGCCTCCATTAGCGTGATGCAGTTGCTGCTGCCCACGTTTTGTGCAGGATCCTGTTAAAGTTCGACAAAATTATGCATCAACAAAAGACACGAGACACAGATATTTTATGCTGTGAATTTAGATTATGTAAGTATTCGAACCTGTCCAGTAGCAAGGTAAACGGCAGTTACAATGTTGGAAGCATGCGCATTGAATCCTCCAATCGATCCCGCTGCCGCAGAACCGACCAGATTTTTGGCAATGTTGAGGTCGACCAAAGCTGCCACCGTGGTCTTCAGAATCCCCTGCACCACTCGACCAGGAACAATGGCCTCCGACACGACAGACTTCCCACGCCCTTCTATCCAATTCATGGCTGATGGCTTCTTATCAGTACAATAGTTTCCGCTAAGCGACATGATGCTCATGTCCGGGAACTCCTCGGTGATTCGAGACAGTGCGATTTCGGTCCCTTTCGAAATCATGTTCATCCCCATAGCATCCCCTGTCTTGGCCACGAACCGGATGTACAGATATCGCCCAGCCACCCGACATTGACATTTTACGAGGCGAGCGAAGCGACTCGAGCCGTCAAAACTCTCCTTGACCTTATCAAAGTTGGAAGTATGGCTGAGCCAGAGCATTGCCTCCGATGCTCGCATAGCTGTTGGGAAGCGAACCACGGGTCCACGCGACATCCCATCTGCCACCACGCAACTTTTGACCCCACCTCCTTCAAGAAGGGCTCGAAAGCCACGGTTCGTACTTGCCACGAGGCATCCTTCCGTTGTAGCCATCGGAATTTGGTAGCGATGGCCGTCAAGCAACAAGGGTCCCGCAATCCCCAACGGAATCGGAATGAAACCAATCACGTTTTCGCAACAGGCGTTTTGGACAAGGGAATAATCGTAGGATTCGTACGGAAGATTTTCGAAAGCCTTCTCAATCTTTCCTGATCGTCCAACTAACGTTCGTCTGAAACGGCCACACAAGCATCATGCTAAGATAAGTAAGCAATGGTTCATAGTCCAGAATATGTGGGCGCTGGGCGTAGGCACTGAATACTAGATTTATAGCGTTCATTCAGGGATCGCATCCGTTTTTCTACCCAAACCTTAAGCAATAGTTGTACAAGGTTTGTTAAAAAAAAGTGCGCGATCCCGAATACGTACACGATGTGCTATACCAAGGGCCTCAAAGGAAAAGAAAAAAACACTGATTTTGCTGTACATACCTGATTTTGACAGCTCTGACGAGATCGTCGAGAGCCTTCTCTAGTTGATATCCAGGAATGTGATTGCAGTTAACCAGCGAGATGACCTCTTCATCGTTTAGCCCCTTGGCTCCGTCCATGTCATAGATCATTTTGCAGTCAGAAAGCGTTCGTATTTCTTCTTTATCTTCTTCTGGAATCGGCTCCAGAGCCTCTTCCTCGGAATAAAGCCCCATTTCATCGCTTCCATCGACTTCGCTGTCGCTTTCATCTTCGGAGTCGTTGCCCAGGCTAAACATCTTCACGGCCGGAATGAGGTTTTCCTGATCAGTGTCTGGGTCCTCCTCGCTGCTCGTCTGACACGCCAGCTTCTTGGGGTCACGGGATTTGGTCACTGGGGATGGGGACACTGTACAAAAAGATGGAGTAACGAGAATTTGTACATTTCCTGTCTGACGTGGGAACTGGACTGTATTGCCTCCAAGTTATCGCACGGTAACATATTCTAGCTCAAAATTGGGAATACTACTGATAGAACAGCTCATCCTGTATTGCGAAAGATTTGGAATTACCTATATGTACTGGTGCTCCTTCGGGGCGCATTGCAAGTACGGGTGTGGAAAATGCTTTCGGCAGGGCTCTGACAATTGTGCCTTGACGTGGAGATGCTATCTTGGAATTATCTTGTCTCGTCTTTGATCCGGACTGCCTGCGTGTAAGCAATGCTGAGAGTTTCTGGACTGACGTGCGGATGAAGAGGAAGACGAGGAAAAAGTGATCGAAGCCTGGTGAAGCAATCCAGCTGGGAAAACAAATGAAATTGTTTGTAAGTACTTGAGAAGAATTACTAGAGAACGATTACCGCTCATCACATTCATTCCCTGACACGAAGGCAACACTTGCCGGTCCAGCAATAAATAGTCCAGCAATTATCCTCTTTCAACACCTTCCACCAGCAACAATTCCTTACTCCATGCCTCTATATAAATCTGAATCTCTGAATTAGCCTTGAAGTTGAGTCGACACCTGTTGGACCCTAAAACACGGAAAAATCTGTCTCGTCTAGATTTTTAGGAATAATGTGGGAATGATACAATATATGATAGGCACTTTAAGGTCTTTCGTGATCCGGAGTAAGTTATGCTGTGACAAGATGACAATTCAAATTCAAACAACTCAAGCCAAAAGCTACAGACAGCACCTGAAAGAACTATGAACTAATGTCTCTTTATAAACCTAGAATTATATGGTCTTGCTCATTGGGAACAATTTTTCACTATATTTATAAAATTAGTTTCACAACCTGTGACAGAACTGGACACTTACTTGTCACCTATTGTCGTAGGATATCTGGAGTGGTATTTTTTAAACTTGTTCCAGCACAATTCGTGTGTTGCTACTGAACTGAATGCAACTTAAGGTTATATAATATTTTATAACACTATCAACGACAATAACAAATTATTTGTTGAAATTTATGCTTCCATTTGAACACAGAATCATAAACTGACTGTGTAGCTCGAAGAGACCTACCTCATTCTTCACCAACCACGCACTGACAATTAATGCAGGATGACACAGATCCCACAGGCTAGCTCGAGCAAATCTGATCACATCAACACAATGCAATGTAATGTAATCCTTGTGTCCAGTAATCCAGTTTCCTTAAAGCCTGACGTCTGAGGCTCAGGTCAAACGTGCTTCAATATTGCGTTAATGCGTACAATGTTCAGTTCAAACTCTTCCTCATAGAAATACGTTTTGAATGTAGATTTGAATTGGAAGGAGCGTCTTTTCCGACATGCTTCTTGTCCAAAGTTTAATCCAGGTGTAAACTTCGGTATTAGAACTTGAGGACACAGGGTAGTTATAATCCCAAGCCGGAAGCCCGTTTGGGTACCTGGGCATGGTACTGCTGCGTACAGCCGAGGTGAAACTACCGGGAGCCCTAATGGCCACTAATAGAATAATAGACGCTATTACGATGAGAAATACTGGTATTTCCACCTGGATCAAAGAGATACGGTATCATAGCATGAAGCATCCGACATCTCAAGTCAATTGTTCGTAGCATTGTATGTGTATGTATGTAGCATCATGTTTCATCACCCCGACCAATTCTATCTCAGCATCACACCCAGGAGTTCCATTCACAAAACTATTTTAAGTCCAATTGAGGTTATAAATAAACGCTCTGGGCCGGAAAGCGGGTCAAGGAAAGTTCAATTTTCATTCAAGAAAATCTGTGTTCCTGGACTTAAACGCAGATCCTAATGTATTGTGTGGATGCATAAGCATTTACAATAGATAGATGTAGATATAGGTACATTTGAATAATTACTCATTTGTCGTATTGGACGCAGTAGAGAGGGTAGGACTCAAACATGATGATCTGATGTGGGACACTGCGGTGTAAACATTAGAGACAGGAATTGGGAGTGTAAGATAGCATTAACGTCAGATTCGCACAAAGATCCGTATATTGTGGAATAAATAATTGTTAGCTTTGATGCTTATGACAAGGCAATAGATAATCTCAAGTGTTTGAGACCGGAAGAATTGTTGTGAATGAAAAGACGCTTACGCCGGTTTGACGCAATGTCTAACTTGCTGAAACAATAAGTAGATAATACGTAAATGGTATTGTTTTGTTAGTCATCAAAACCAGACCCTGTTTCACTGTGTGAACAAGAGTAACAAAAAAAATGAAACACAAATGACCTAGCACCTAACTGGTTTCATGGAATATCCCAATTAGACTCAATTGGCTTCATTATTCTAAATGGTGTTTCCGAAAGTGCTCGAAATACCGCTCTTGTCTGTAGCAATTCAGGTCACACTATTCCGTACTCGGCTATGTATTGCAAATTGCAAGTCATAAGGTTATGCATTCGACAAAATCAATGCGGATACCACCTAAAAGTACTTTAACCCCGGATTTGGAAGACATGAAATTGTGAGAAGAAACTGTATTTTAATGTAAATCGTTGAAAGTAAGCTAAGATCATTAGGCGGTCCTTGTCTGTACATTTGGAAAAAGTCTCGATGACAAGAATGTCGGGTGCAACAATATCTACTGAAAATCGCCTGCATTGTTCTTACCTAAATTTGGATAAATCAAATACAGTGCAGTTACTGAAATATTCAATAACTCAGTACTAGAATTGAATTTTTCTGTTGTTTTTTAAACATCAGAGTGATTTGCCAAAAATTTTCACATCCATTTCCCCCAGATTTGCCACCACGATTTGAGCCAGAATCAAGCTGTCGCGGCTTCCTTTGATTGAATTCATACATTGAACTGTGGAAATCCGTACCATTATGCTTAATTATGAATTATGGTTCATCAGCATCAAATATTATGAAGTAGGAAACGAGGGCTATTATCCATTTATGTAGTTGAAACTACAAAGTTGTAAACTACTTTGTTGTTTTCGTTTTGAGTGCACGTCAATGTGAGAAGAGCAACTGTGTTTCTCGATCATTGTCGGTAGTCCACGACACGAGATACCAGTTTCCCAAATTTCTACTGATTTTAAAACGCTAAAACAGAAATTCTCTTGCCCAGCACGAGTGTGCGGATCCAATTCGGTTTCACGATTCACGGACCATAAATTAATTTGCATTTTTGTCGATTCGACCATGCCATGCTAAGCAAACGTGAAATTTCGATATATGGGTTTGGTAAGCCGACCAATATGCGATCAGTGAGCCCAAGGCTACCCCTCACCCTAACTTGGCATTGTATAATATGCAAGCGTTAGGAAATTGGGCAAGGGATCTCCCGATCGCATGTGACTTGTGTACCCAAGTGTTAACTATGATCTCTCTATATATAGAGCTTTATGGACGCTGGTGTAATAACTAGTCTTTTGAATGGATTTTTTCATATGATCCGCACCAGCTAAATTCCTGTATAAATATTCCACTCTTTCATTCCAAACTATTTCTTGTCGACAAACACACGTGGGTATTTTCCAGAAATATGCAAGGTTGTTCTGATGTCGAAATGACAATGGCACTATTAAGATATTTTATTGGTAATCATAAGGAAATTACGAGACGATTTGGTCAATCTTTATCTCGAAATATTTAAAATATCATTATTCCATTATTGTAGACGTGTTTACTCGAGTCAGTATTGATTTAGTGTGATATGCTGAAAAATGAACATTCCTTCATATTAGGACACGATTCTCCAGGAAACACTTGCAGCACATTAAATTCATAGATAGTAGAGATACTAGATAATAGGTACTACTTTTCACCTTGCATTTTCCTTCTGGAACTGTTTTACATTTATACACACATAAATCTCAAAGATGCTGTGCTGATGTGTCTGAAATCTGTCGTAATTCCCAGTTTTGCCTGCGTTAATCGAGTAGAAGTGCGAATTGTGAAATTGGACTTATATGTATGATGTGATGAGCATTGTACGGAATACAAGGGAATCATGCAAAACTTGAATAACTACTTGCGGTACTTTGCTCCATTGCGTCACGCCAATATAATGGATTTCATGAAGTTCAAGGTTAATGGGGCTATACTTCTCATTTCAATGTGTCTCTGCTTATAATATTTTGGGGAAAAGATCAACGTCATTCCATCTTGACAACTGCCAAGAATCGGTTGCCAAATGGCTCTGGAGCCCTATGAATACGAAGTTAATACAAAAACAAATGTAATTTAATGGTTCTATAATATTTTGCCCGATGATGATCCTACAGCTGGTAAATCTGAGCTATGAGCTTGGGGTAATCTACGTAGCAGGAGAGCATAAACACAACAGCTCAGTGTAACAAGATTTAAATTAATATTTTTGGATTTTTATAAGAAACACTAAAACAATATTCAGCAAAATCCAATTGGACAAAATGTTTCGATTATTGAGTAAATCTATCAGACTATCAGTTTTTTTAAATGGTTAAAGTGATAATACCTCCTTGTAACCGCTCATTGTAACAATTTGTAACCACCTGGATGGGCGGTTTATAATTGGCGTATCGCAGGTTGCGCACTTACCATTATATTCAGTTTTCCTTGAATTAATTATTATGGGTACGCGCCGTAACAAGCCTAGTGTAACCACGCACTATAAATGGTTACCATACATGGCTGCAAGACGTGGTTACATTAGGCTGCTACAAAGACCAAGACGAAACTACGCGGATGTCTTCAGCTCTCGAATATTTAGGGAATAGTACATAATACAAGAAAGTTCGAATAGGGCAAAACGGGCATTTAAGCTGTACACAGAATGTTGCTGAGTCCAATCAATGAAGAACTTTAATCTGCAGATGATGTAACTATTCAAATTTTTTATTTCCGTACATCAAAGTCATTTCGTGGAAAAACTATTTGCTGCCTCTCCCCCACGTGCTAGCAAAATGCAATGATTCTCCCAGAACAGTAGTGTTGAAAAGAAGGATGTTGGTTGACAAACGATTTACGACTTAGGACGCTACTAGCGACAAGCCAGCGCGATGAGTCTAATGCGGAGTGAGAGATGGGCTGATTCTATTTTGCAAATGACGCGGATAAGCTTAGAACGAATGCAGAATGTGAAGCAGGCGACACGAGGAAATGGGAAAAACATAAAATCATAAGATCATGACGAAAGGCGCAAACAATTCCGCCGTACACAACGCAACAACACTACCAAACTCTTGTTCTATAATGGCAAAAGAAGCATGTCATTTGGTATTAGTTATTTCGCTCCTGGATAATTCATACAATCAGTTAATCTTAGAAAACTTTTTACACAAATTTTTCATCATTCTAAGGGTCATTAAGTTTCCGTTATGCAGGCTGGAGTTCCCATTGACAATTGCCCTATATCCTTTAATGTAGTGCCACTTTGTCTCCATGGTTTATACAACGACTGGATCCGACATGTTACATTACATGTTACCCTGTCGATTGTCCAGGTCGAAAAGTACGAAAACGACCCAAACGAAACGACGTGGAATCCTCTGAAACCAAATCATATTTTTCCACCACGAGAAATGCATAATGTGGGTTGGGCAGGAGGGAGGGAGGTGGATGAGTGTATCTCTCCGAGTTTTTGTTTATTGACATCCGGTTCTTAAAATAGACACCCAAGTTCGGTTCGAATGTGTGTGCGTCGTCTTGTTATTCCTTTTTTCTCCTCTACTCCGGGTATTAAACCAAGTCCATCGCACTTTGACTTTCTTCAGAAAAAGTAGAAGTGGTTCATATTCAATGTCTCAAACAAATCCGAGAACAGTCTCTAAAAGTATAACAGCCGGAAGACAGGCTCTCAAGAATTCAGACAGATTATATCTCATATTTAGTGCAAAGTATTTCAGCCATACTGACCGAACTCGAGTATTTGAGCAAAAATTCTTAGTGTAATTGCATTTTTGCATTCATTGTGTACTGATACGACAGAGTGGAGGATTTCGCAGTACTTGTCTTCCTGAGTGAAAGCGTCCAGTGTGCAATGTCCACTGTGATGGCGACAGCGTCACCAAGGACGTCCAAAAAGTGTTCCGTCCAGCGACGTCGGAGCAGCTTCCTAGTGAACCCACGGGGAAACGGAAAACACAAAGCGAGTTTGGAAAATGGTACTTAAAGAAACGCATTTATTTGCCTAATCTTTTCGCTTACCTAATGACGTATGCGAAATTTTATATGTACTTTACCTCCCTATTTTATAACTAATTTACAAATGTTAAAAAAGAAATAATTCTTATGCAGTTCTGCCGCTGCTGCTGCTTCCGTTACTGTTAGGGCGCCAAGGACTCCTCTTCGCCTGGGTCATCTACCAGTATCCCCTGCAGTCAGTATTCAGTGTAGTCCGGCACTACTGTTCCAAGTCTGGTACGCACGTCTGGGTCAGAGTGACCAGGGTCGTGAATACATTGGAAAATAAGTTCCTTCGCTCCAGCACGGCGAGTCTTCTTAACCAGGTTATTGTCATAAGAAAAAACAATATTTTTCTGCTAAGTCAGTGAACTCTTCAGGATAAGTTTTTAATGTGAGCTGAACAAATTCTTCCAGATTATATTTTTCACGCTAGCGGACAAATGTCTGGGTTTGGACAAGCGAACGAGTCTCTACTCCCTCATCGTCTACAATTTCCTGGCTTACAGCATTCAATATCTCGCACAACTTCGGGCACAGGGTCAGCAGACATGGGCCAGCGTCGCTATTTCCGACTCAACTAATATACGGCATTTGGCCATGTCTGCTACTAAACTCGTCCTGGAATGGACCAAACTAGTCACTTTTATGGCCACTTTTGTAACTCTGCTTATCGGTAGGTTCACCGTGTAGAAAAGAGACTGAAATTATCGAATTCCTTTCGATTATGTAAATGACCTTTGCTGATCTCTTGTTTGACCCTTCAGTGCTACATCTGGACTCCTCGACCTTTACATCGAACCTCTTACCACCGCTCAAGTACACAATCCTAACTATCATCTACTACTTGCTGACTGAGGAGAAGCTCGGAATCCCACATGGACTCAGGCCGACCTTTGAACGGATACAAGGTTTAGAGCCGCTTTACTTCCAAGCCCTCACGCATGCCGTGGCAATCGGCCTCAACATTATATTCCTCGTTCCGCTCATGAAGGCCAATCCGAAACTCTGCCTCGTGGCAGCCTACCACAACGTGTATCTCCAGTTCAAGAACCTCCGACGAGTTCGACTGCTCATCGACAAGGAATGGAGCCTCATCCAAGGGTTCCGGGAGGCAGGGGAGGAAGAGTTGACGGAACTGGATGACCTCTGCTCCGTCTGTCTGACCCCACTCCAGTCCCGCGTCCGTGTCACGCCCTGTCGACACTACCTCCACGCCAACTGTCTCCGTCTCTACTTACGGGAGAGTCGGCTCGACAGTTGTCCTATTTGTAAAAGAACTATTTTGCTATAATTGAACCATAAATAAACATGTCGTTTTGATAAGTTTGCTTCCCTTTTGTATGATGTTGGATGCAAGGAAGGGATTACAGTCTTATAGAGTGTTACTAGGACTTAATAGGACAATTTATCGGACTGCGAACCACAGTATTTAATATTTATTTATTATACTGCTAATAGTACGCTTCGCGCTATTGTGCCTACAATTAGTATTGCCCAGAATTGTTTTTATACACATTTGTATGAGGTGGGTACGGCATTCCCGTGTAATACGAATCCAGCTGGTCAACGGTGGCTGAAATACAAGGATGCAGGTTTCTAGAGTGTCGGCGTAAAGTGGAGGTTGCGGCGGCATCTGCCCATTTTTCAACTCGATTCCCATCGTCATCCTCGTCTTCATCCGGCAGATCAAGCGGGACAGGGCGACGGCAGGTCCGTGTACAGCTGTGCGGGTCAATCCTTCGCACTTCTTCCTCCTGGCCGTTATCAGAATTTTCCGAGTTCTCTTCCGTATTTTCGTCCAGCGTCTCCGTAAACTCGGAAATGACGTCGGAGTACTTGTCGTACACGTCTTCATCCACGCCTTGGTGATGGTGACAGGTTCCGTCAGGGTCATCCAAGTTATCATCGTCGTCCAGTACATCGGTGGAATTTGAATTCTCGGCAAACCGTACTCGGCTGCTTCTTGACTCTTGCTCGAATTCACCGTTGCTGTCTTCGTCGACATCCGATACTTCTTTCTCAGAATTGGAGTCAGAGTCAAAGTCTGCAGAGGCGATTCTTGGACCAATAGCGGGGCGACGGCTTCGAAATTCAAGTACAGCATTCTTACGGGACGAGCCAGGCCGAGAACTTTCAATTTCACCACTGTCAAAGATTTTCTCTTCTCTCGTGTTGTCGCTCTTAGTGCTTCTAGGACGATCCGTCTTGCTCTTAGCTTTCGATTTCCCTGATCCCAATTCAAGGGTACCGTTTAGTTGGGTTGTGTGTAATTGTTTCAAGCCAAAGGGCTCAGCTTGATGATTTCGACCGGGACTACGTAACAAAGTAGCAGAACTTATGGAATCCTCGTCCGACTCGTTTTCAGTGTCACTCTCGTATTCCATTTGGTCCGCTGCACTAGATTCTGTTTCTAGTTCGACTTGAACCGCTAAAACATTTTTCCTCGAAACTGTCGTTGGTTGGTTGACCGGTTTACCACCAAATACATTTTTGAGTTTTCCCATAAACCAATTTGATTTGGTCTTCGGTTCTACCGTGGCGGCTGACGACCCCCCACTGTTTGACGATTCTGAACCTGATTCCTCTGACGAAAGAGCAAATGTTGATTTAGGCCTTGACTTCGATTTAGAAACCCATGCATGTGCAGTAGATTCTGAAATCTGAGTAGAAGTGTAGGTGTCTGATTCGGAACCGATGTCCTCAATATCTCCATCGTATTCCTGCGAATGTTCTGGAACGTATGCGTCAGTGTCCGGTCCCGATGTTGATGCGTCATTTGCAGAAGTATCTAGATCTTCCGTGGTCTGGAGGTCGTCGAACCGGACTTCCGAAATCTTATGCACTTGTGCAGGCGGTTCCTCGTCGTCGTCGGTGTCGTGCAAATCGATTAGAGTGACGTCTGATTCTTCAACTGTCGACGCGTCGGTGTCATAGAAATTCTTGACGGTAGCTTCGGATTCAGGCTCGTCTTCGTCCGAGGTGCGAAGCGAAGATTTCCTTCTCCCCAACGTTTTGGGCTGAGTTGAACTTGTTTTTCGCTCACCGCCGTCCACTATCGCCACTGAAGTCTTGCGCTGATTGGCTTCGACGTCGGCATTATCGTCACTGTCTTCGTCAGAAGAATGACTACCACTGAAAGGCGAGAAAATTAACTTTACGAGTGACACAAAATAAATCAGATGTAGGATGTCGATGTCGGACCCACCTTTCTTCGCTAACATCCCCAAACTCAATCGGACTCATGCATGCCACACAACGAAACTCAATTTCTTCGTAGCAATCATTACAAAAGACGGATTCACAGCCAGGACAATGAACAAAGTCCTCCATATTATCCATTTCCCCTGATTTACCGCAAAGAAAACATTTCTTCTTCCGAGCTCCGAAGTAGTAGAGCACCCAACGGAAGCAGGGTATCCTAGAATATATATGTTGATTGTAATAGTGAAATTATAGGATGTATTAGGTAGCTTAATTAACTGGATTCCAGTACTTACGTATGGCTGAGCCGATCCAGAATACCCACTTCGTATGTTTCTCCTTCCACGCCTTTCTTGGCCTTGAGCTGACTTCTGGCATACATCAAAAAATTCCCGCGGGCACTCAAGATGTGCTGGTACAACCAACGGACCCGTGGTAGCTTCCGCTCCGGGTAGTACATTTCACAAATTATATGGCGAAGCCGCATTCCGTAAGGCTCGGTTATGCAAGCAATGAAGCAGACAGCTAGTAAAAAAACTACAAACACCCGTTTTCAAATTGTTACGAATTCTCT
Source organism: Ceratophysella denticulata (assembly GCA_034694925.1). Classification (NCBI taxonomy): domain Eukaryota; kingdom Metazoa; phylum Arthropoda; class Collembola; order Poduromorpha; family Hypogastruridae; genus Ceratophysella; species Ceratophysella denticulata. The sequence continues at coordinate 38,895 of JAQFYT010000063.1, forward strand.
ATACTTTGCAAATATTGGCAATACGTAACTAACGCAGTACTCACTGATCATGGCGTATTCGTAATAATTTGGCTGGATCGGAATTGGAAGGCAAGGAGTCGTGTCAAACACTGGAAGTAGATCACCAATGGGACTCAATGCAAATAGAATTGCTCGATACATGTCCGCCATAAAACCCTCTCCTCGTACCTACCAAATTGACATTAATTGATTTTTAACTAAAATCAAATTAAACCTATTTGAATTTGAATGTGTAATATTTCAACCTCAACCTACCTTGACATTGAACCCAAGTATTTCTGAAATATTAGAATGATGCTAATATTACATGTGTGCGTTTATAAATGCGTAGGTAAACCGAATAGAATAACGCAGCCTATTGAGAATTTACCCCTCGTATCAAGTCGAATGGCGCCGTGCATCTTGACCAGGAGCAGAAATCGATAGAAACAGTAATCGATTAGAATTATGGTGCAAATTTTGACCGCGGCGAAAGCCACGATTGCAAGCTGGAACTTGAGTGCTTTCCGTTCCGGTTCAAGAAGGACAAAGGAAAATGTCTGTTGTAAGTAGTAGAAAACTATTACGGTTGAGATTATCTAATCTAATATGGGTTAAGATGATGAATTCGTAGGTAGGTACCTGAATATAGGTATAGGACTCGCGGTATTTCAACGGAAATACGGTTTCCTTGCCCAGCCGCCTTCGGGTCAGGTCAAGTCGTACCAAACCTTTTGTAATGTAAAAATTATCATGACGCTCCGAATGCAAGAAACGGAAACGGTAGACCAATGCTCTAAATTCAAGAAAATGTGAAGATTTTACTCATGACCGTTTTGTGACGATAACTTGAAAATATGGCTACTCACTTATAAAATGCGAGGAACATGAACATGGAGACGAGGAGATTGACCCAATCCATGTATTGCAGAAACCAATGAACTTGGTCCACAATTTCGGATTTCATGCCGTGTACAACCTCATGAAAGGTTTTGGAAGAGTTGAACGAATGCTTCAACTTGTAAAAATCAGTAAAATTGAGTCGGACATCAAAGAAAGTCTTAATTGCTTCCTTGACCTTAGCCAATTCTACAAAAAAAAATCAGGTGTACTGGTATAAGTTTACTTCGAATATGCATTGGCCAAGAGTTCAAGTTCGGCTCACCCTGCTGAATTGGAGTAAATACAGCTTCTTTGATGAGGGAGGGTAGCCAGCAAAGAACATCCACGATTTTGGCAACGTGACAAAGGTATTCAACAACCGACACAACGCTACACATCCAGTCCAGAGCTCCCATTTTAGCTTTACATTCTGCTATCGCTGTATCGAATACTGTAATACAACGCTCAAACGGCGTCCCGAGTTTCTTGTTACAAACTGACGTGATTTTCTTGAGCCATTTCAAAGCTTCCTTTATTACGTTCACTGAAATAAGGAGATACTTTAATTGCGCGTGTGCCGTGCGTGTTGGATTGACCCATATGTAAAAATTAAATAACTCTTGCACTTACCCACCGCCATAATTGCCCTAATTAAGGCTGCTATCCCATTCTTAACATGATTTGAAGCTTCGACGATGGCGTCTTTGAGTCTTTGAAAAGTTGCACCTAGGGCTGACAGAGGGTCCTTAACAAGGTCAATGAGACCTTGTGTAGCATTCCGTGCCATTTGCTGTTAAATAAATATTCACATTCCTCAGTTTCAGTTGTAATAATTGTAAATGGTAGATAGGGAGTATTTGTAGTTTATTACTTGTCCACAGATTAAGCTCTCAGTTAGAATTTCCATATTTGTCGTCGTATTTTTGCCTGGTCCAGAAAGTGCTAGAATGAAGCAGTAGGCCAAAATGGCCGCACGACCCTTCTTCGTGAAAAACTGTGGCAAACTAAGAAATACGAAGCAGCGTGTGGACTTTGCAAAAGCCAGTCCTAGAGTAAGGATGAGCCCAATGAAGAGGCAACCATAGGTTGTGGGCACGGGGTCAAAGTTGAGTTGAAATATCAAGAAGAGGGTCAGGAAGTGCGTGAAGCAGAGTCCAACTGGATTTTATATTCAAATTAACATTATATGTAGCTCAATTTTTCGTAATTGAGTTTTACGTGATAATTTGAAAATTACACATAAGTCCAGCAAAACTTTTGAGAATGCTATTTGCCAATGTTCCGTCCGTCCAGAGCAAATCCCATTTTGACCGTTTCTCTTTACCAAACTTGCAGATCAGACACCAGCAGAAGGAGTACAGGAATAAATTCTTCAGACCCCTATGCAGAATTACGGTTGCGATTTTTACTATTAAATGTAATTCAGAATTTAGTGGAATCCTTTGGATGAAACTTGTCACCTTACCCAAATATCCATCTAAACAACTGTTCAAAACAGCCATATTTCGGCGGTAAATTGATACTCTTCCGGTATGCATTTGCCTTTTCTCGTTTCAGTCGGTTAATTGCAAGCTTGAGTTTAATAAACTTCCAAATAATTAGACAGATCGCCATTTTCAAGAACTTTGTGAAAACTATGTAGTTTCATACGCTGTGCGTCTAAGTTTCGATACACTCAGGTTACACGAAATAACAGTCTCAGAATCAGAATTCATCGGTGCATGTTTTGATTAATGCGATTTTGGTGGTTACCAGGGTAATTTGAGTTATTTGTTTGGGCGCCGCGCGTAGTAGGGTAGTCCCATCAGTCGATTTCACTGGAACTGTCTTTGGGGACGATTTGTTGACATTTTCTGATATTCAATACTGGGTAGCAACAAGAACTGTAAATTTAC
>JAQFYT010000064.1:0-41514 GCA_034694925.1 Ceratophysella denticulata
CAATCCTATAAGTACCACGCGGCTCACAGGCACATTCACACGCACAACCGACATTCTACGAAAATATATATAAGATAGTTCTGTCTATGCCTATTCTTCTGTTTGGAAGAGTTCACGCAGCGTAGGCATCCTTTCCGTTTTTGTTTAAAAGTGTTAATATAAATATGGACATTTTCCATTTGGAGGTAGGGAAGAAGTGGGACAAGTTTGAAGTTTTGGTTTCGCTTGAGCTGGGCTCCCGAGTTTATTTGTGAAAGAAACAGAGCAGGAGGAGGGCTGCGTGAAAGATGTGCGAGAGGAAAGAGAAATGCAGACCTTTCCCTTTGATGACGAGAAAGGGACTGGGAGGATGGGAAAAGTTTGTCCAAAAGTGCTTTGTAGGCTAATTTGGATTTATTTATTCTTTATTCATTCAGAAGTTGCTCAAGTATACATATTTTTGGGTGAAGAAGGAGAGCGGACTACTAATCTTAAGTTTTTCTCCTTCAAAAACGCTGATTTGCCTCTTTTTTGAAATGACCATAGAGACACAACCACAACAGAACTACTACATGTACATATAGGACCCCTTCTAGTAGTCTGGGCTATTAAACCTTATTTCTTATTTGTACTTGTCTATGTCCATAAATAAAAATGGGATTGGACGGATGGATTTCTCGGCTCCTGCCTGGAGTGAGCCCTACGTGCTCCAGCCCACCACGGCCTCTAATGTCAACGAAGAAGCGTCTCTGACGTGAATACTAAATAAACATTTCCTTCTCTCTTTTCTTCACCCAAATCCAAAGAGGAAGTACAGTACAGTCTTTGGAATTGGGTAGAAAAAAAAGTTATCTTAAGGAAACGTTTTTTTGGCATTCGGGTTTGGAGCATGGAAAACCCTGGCCTGGTCTTTTGGTGGATTGGATACGGCACACACACATATACACGTTGTTGTTAACTCTCCACACATGTTTGCGTGTGATGCGGGGAGGCATAGATCAGCAGTTCAGTATCCTTTCGAAGGACCACATGGGTCTCGTACTGGCTAGGCTGAAGATGAGTTTTCGTCTTTCCTGTATGCATGTGCTTTATTAAAATGTATGTGTTAGAAATGAGGTAGCAGGAAAGAAAAAAGAGAGCTTTTTTTCTCGAGTAAAAGTTGTAAATGAAAGTGATGGAAAGTCGGAAGCCTCCTTTCCTTTGCCGGCCTGCCTGCATGGCTTGAGAAAACTTGCAGAATAAAGCCCATGAAAATAAATAATAATATATCCCCGTCTCTTCACCATTATCAAATTCATCATCCTGTCTCCCATCTTATTAGTACGCCCTGTGTTTTTTATTCACTAAACTCACTCTTCTGTTTGGCCTTTCCTGCTCCGACCACATTTCCAAGTCTAAGATCCAAGATCCCTCTATCTATCCACTTGTCCCTCCCTTGCCCAGTCCAGTAGTAATAATAAATATATACATACATAATAGTAGAACTGACCTGACTAAAAAAAACGTACAAGTACTACAAGTTTTTGTGTCTTCACTCCTTTTTCATATAAAATGAAAATCATCTGATCTAATGACTTCTCTACTACAGATACTCAGTATATCCACAGCAATAATTCTTGTTCATAGTCCTTGGAGCTCCAGGTCAGAATAATCAAGTTGAGCTCGAGAAGGAGTGTAGGTACTCGGTACTACAAGTATAGTTGAGAAGAGTCAAGCACGACGCAGCATTTTCTTGACTTTACTCGAGTGTTTTGTTATTACGAGAGTTCAAGAACTGAACCTGTTTGACGTCTCGAATCTCGAAGGAAAAGACAAGACTGGCTTCTTGGGACGGTCGGACTCTCCCATACTTACCTTCTTGGTACCTATGCTCGCATGATATACTCGAGACAAGCACAACCTTTCCTTTCCATTTAATTTTCCGGTAAGGTTAAATGAAAGTCCTGTAATCAGGAAAACAAGTTTTTCACTAAAAAATTGGGAGGTGCTTGCTGTACATTGTTATGTTTACGAACACTTTCAAAAACGGGTTCATTAGATTTTTACCCTCGAGCTCATCGGAAACCAATTGTATACATAAATTAGTAAGGCTGTAACGTGAATAACGCGCAGTCGGGCTGAGATATATCCACCCAATAAACACGCCATTAAAATTGGGTTAATCCTAGAAGATTGCTCTAGCTTAAGGTTTAGAATTTAGAACGAATTCTTAGCTAAACAACAAACACGTATTCGGTACATTTCGTTTAAGGTAGGTGACACTTTGTAAAATATTATCAGCTTAATTCGATAACTTGACCGAAATCAGTATGAACGTAAAATCTTCGACAGTGAAGAGCTGTTACGGGAATTCGGGTTAATATGAGCTGAACATTGAACAGCGATTTGAGTTCTGGTTGAGTGGGTCTAATATTTCAATGGAAGTCTACCTGAGAATATGATGATATACCTTATGCTATGACCATTCAGTTTTCAGTTCCTTCCACTTGACTGGATCTCTGGAGTCCAGTGGTCTCTGTCTGGGTGGATGGATGAGGAGGCATGACTTAACTTGACTTGACAATGAGGTTTCTTTTTTTTTCATTAGGCAGTACATAGAGCCTGTTCCTTGGTTGTGCTCTGGTCTGACGGGGCTGAATAAATATCCTCTTCGTCTTTGGGTTCGGACAGTTTGGACATTAGCTGGTTCTGGCCTAACTGAACGTGGAGTAAGGTCTATTATTATTATTATTGTCAGGAGGAAGAGACGGGTTAGTGTAGTGAGCGTGGTCGTAGAACGAGAGAAGATATAGAAGATGAGATTTTATTATTCCATGATGTTTGTTGTAGTAGCCTTGGAAAGTTTCAAGGACCGATTTTTTTTTGCCTCCTCCGTGTGTACTTCTTCTTCTTGATCATCCTCCCATCTTCGTCTTCATCTTAAAACCGGTTCATCAGCATGCGCTTATAGTTCTTCACTGCGGGGAACGTTTTTTCTCTACTTCATCTCCACATCTTCCTTCAGGAGAAGCACTAAAGTATTGTAAAGTACTCTCCTGCCACACTAATATATTATTATATATATTTTCGTCTTGTTTTCCATTCGATTTCAGCAGCTTGGACCATGTATGCCTCGTAAGTAAATGGATTATCTAGGAGGAAAACTAGAATGCACGAGAGTACAGTATAGTAGGTACGCAATGGAAAACTGCATAAAGTCTGCTCCAGTATGAGTACAACTCTCACGTTTTTCCATGACTCCAAGAAAACTTCAAAAGTTTAACTTGGGAGACGTAGCAGAGGAGCTGAATGGGTTTCAAGATCAAAGTGTCCCAAAATCCCAGAAAAAACTTTTTTTCCTATTGACAGAATTCAACGCCTTAGACTCCTCGATCTCTTTCCCTGGCGTCTCAGAGAATCTTTGACGTTAGCACGAGATTGGATGAATACAATTTGGGAAGGCGTATCGATCCATGGAAATTATTGGAAGTAGAAAAGGAAATCTGCTTGACGACCCTCACCATTTATTGGGTCGGGGTACGCCGGTCCTATGCTCTAAACATAGTACCCATTGTTACTTACTAAAAAAAAGTCTCCACGGTTGCATGTGAGCCCTGCCGAGTAATTTGAATACATACGTGAGGCATGGACAATAGAAGCACAGCGCAGGGTTGCTCCATGAAAAGAGCGTAGTAGATGTAGTATAGTGAAAAGGGGTAATTCATCAAAGTTTAATTTCTGAATAATTTTGAGAATGATTTTTTCCTTGCTTTCCGTCCGCCCGTCCTTCTACTTAGGGAAAAGGACGTCTTGTAGATTGAGCAGAAGATGAATCCGCGGGATGCACGCTATATTGAGGAGCTTGAATTGGGATTAGTGCTACATGAAAAACACTTGTTTTTGCTACTGTGTTTTGTTTCGGAGATTTTTTTTACCCCCTCGTCTACTACTGCCTGGCTTTTCTTTTCCTCCTGCTGATGATGATCAGACTGAAGAAGCATCTGCTGCCTTGTTGGCTCAGAAAATGGAACTCTGTATGCAATACATCAGGTTGATGGGAAAGGCTAAACCCACTTTTTAATCATTTTCACTGCTCCGCGTCCTCCTCCTCTCGCTCTTTTCCTTCATCTCATCTTCGTGTGAGCTGAAAAACCCCAATATAATCAAACTAAGTAGGTGTCTAGATTCAATAGTAGTAGGAAATGAACTATTATGTTTGTTCTGGTTCTGATATACCGCTACTGGTTAGGGTTCGGGGAGTTGTTTTGCTCGGATTTTGTATTCAAGAACAGTTTTGTTGCATTGCATGCAAGGAATGGGATTACTGAGAATATTGCTATATACGTCGAGGACTTGTTTTTGTTCGAACTGTTCAAACCAAAGAAACTTTGTCGTCCTCGGTTTTATTTATCGGGGACTCGATCTTGAGGGTACTGCATTGGTACCTTAAGTTAAAATGAAAACATATTGAGATTATCCAAAACTACATGAATTGCCTTATCTTAACTCAGCTAATTACCCTAATGTTGCAACCTGCTTTCTCCATCGCAGTTTTCGCGCATTCTGGTGTGAAGAAACTTCCCCAAAGTAATTCATTAACAAATCACTGCTCAATCTCAGTTTACGTGTTGAATTTGAAATAGTTTTCAATTCTATTCGCTGAGGTTTCTTATCTGTGCAAGAATGATTAAATAGTGGGCTGGAGAAAGTGTAGTTTTTACTTTTGAGTACAAACCAAATTCAACATTATGTTATGACGTGTCCTTCTAAGTGTACCTATGTGAAAAGTTTGAACCTTGAAGCTTTTCACTAAATATATAAGTCTTAAATAATTTCAAAACGTTAAGGAATTTGCCAGTAGTCCTTCAAAAGGAAGACCGTAGATATGCATCAGCTGGACAGGAGTATAATCGAGTATTAATCATGAACCCAATGACGATCCGGAGGAATTTCAAAATTAAATTCTCTCATTTCTCAACGTCAGCGTTATTGGATGCCGTACAAGTTTTCGGTATCGTAATACTCTGAATTCAGGTCCGTCTTCATTGCATATTGTTAGTTGGGTCTATGCGGGTAGACTCGGTTCGGACTTACGACACGAGGACAGGGATAGGATGACATACTTCTAAGTCCATGAGGAGCTATCGGAAGAGTTGGGTATTGGAAAATAATCGGGATGGCTTTAGAGAGGAGAAATGCATTAGATTGAACTTTTGTATGTATAGGCGGTCGGAGTACAGACAGGGTCTAGGCATTTGGCTTGTCAGTCCTTTTTCCTTAATAATCCGGCGTGCCAGGAAAAACTTCCTTCACCTTCTCGACCATTTTGTCCTTCATTCCTCTAACAGGGTTCCTCAGACACGCAGAGAGGCAGTAGAGCACGGAGAAAGCCATTTTTATATTATTTTATTGAAATGATGAATGGCACTCTCCCGTTTTTCCTCTTGGCACTTTCCCTCAACACTTAATATTATGATTAATAACTTTCACGAGGACTCAGAAGGGCATCTAATACGTGTGGCCTCGCCACGTTCCGTAGTCCGGCTCATACGTCTTCCCATGCCCTTCTGTGACATGCTGATACCCGGCCTAGGCTATTCGTCTCGTATGTATTATATCATATCGTCCATCCACCATACCAGCATAATCGTCCTCTGTACTTCAACATGTATTCATGTGTGTGGACTGTACATACGAATATCCAGTTTTGGGTTCAGTCTCCCTCGGCCCTCAAGCAACGAATCAAACATCGGATGACTGAGTCTATTCAGACAACATTTAAGGTTTTTGGGGTGTATTGAGGTTTTGGTGAATGATCTAACGTTACACGCATTTTTCTCTCCCGCATCCCCAATGGAAATTCAAGTAAACATGTATGGTTTTTCATACTTCAAATGCAGATGGATTGGTGGAATTCTTTTTCCATTCCAGTAGAAATTGCTTTTAATTAAAGGGCTATAGGGATTCCGGGAATATTTCTGAATTCAATGTTTCCCGAATGAGAGCCCAAATGAAGTGGGTAATTCGGATTTAATTAAACGCGGGTGACTTGACAAGGACTTGGGGAAGTACACGGAACGGTGGAGGAGGCGGTCGAAGCTAATGTATTGCATGTGTGGTTCGTCCAGCTCGAAACGTGGCGTAGTGGGTCTGGGGTTCCTATTAGTGGGCATTTATCATCAAAAGAATAATGGCAGTAGTAAAAATGTGTGTTTGACTTGACTTGGCTTGACCGGGACGGCAGGGGAATGATCTGAATGTGAACCGCACGTTGTATTAATTCATTAATTCCTTCTCTGTACTTGGCATAACTCGACCGGATCTATGATTCATTTCCCTTCTTTTATGAGTTAAAAGTTAAACTCACTTCCAACTCGCTACTCTGCTTTTCACATGCCCAGTCGTCCATTTCATTTATTCACACAGAGCTTTGTACTAGAAGAGTAGAGTTCACGGAAGGCCCCATCATGAAATCATGAAATTCGTTTGTAAACTTCGTGTACCAGAAGAGCAGAAAACAACAACGAGCTAATGGGCTTAACATCCGAGAGTGCTAAGCTAAGGGCAATACTGCTCGGAATATCCTCCAGATTTAGATCTATCTCTCTTGAACGAATATATATCACTGCACTGGCTCTCTCTATACAATGTTAGAGGCGGGTGGATGGGTTTAATATATGTCGGCTCCCAAACGCATGCTGACTCGCATATATTACATTATTATCAGGTTGAGTAATCAGAGAAATGTTAATCTCCTCCAATGTTCCATTCTCCTCCCTCCGTTCTGGACATTTTCTTTTCATTACATTCAAATGCAAAATTCAGTTCAGGTTTTTTTTTTTATTTTGATATAAAGTGAGATATGCTATGGGATATATATTGGTGGTACCTCGGCCCGTTGTCGGCTCTGCTGGGACTGAGTCAATGGGAACTAAAAGTGAACCCTGTGGCCCTGGTCGTCCTCGTCCTAACCCTCCACCAGGCATTGTTTATGGACACAGAACTTGTCCATTGTTGCTGTCTCGATAAGCCCATATGTGTGTCTAATTCCCATTCAGCTCCGCGTGTGGAGGGGAGCATTATGAGGCGTCAACCCATGAGTTCACTGCACTACTCCTCCCGGCCTCGTTATTCCCCATAATGTCATTTTGTTTCCAGAGCACAAAAAAACTTTTAATAGGATACACCCGGCTTAAGAAAGTTAAACCATGGCAGGAGTCATCAGGAGGGCTGGAGGCAAAGGCATAAGCTTTACCCCCGAAGTACCCGTGCAGAAAACCATAATTGAATTAAGGAATAGAGACCTTGTTTTGCTGACTGAATTATATCTACTACTACATACTAAGGGTTTTGGCTATGGCTTCTGTTCTCAAAATCCCTTTCCAAGCAATACACGTAAACTCACATAACATGTCCTGTAAACTCCATCATTATCATTTCTCTGACGTTAGAGACAATAGACTGGGTTGCAATCCGAAGATCTTGATTCATGATACTTTCTTGTTGAAGGTTTTTTTGCCTTGCATCATGACACATGAAGGCTGGAGACTGGAACTGCCTGTCTTTGCAAAATGCTTACGGTTTACGGCACTAACCATTAACATTAACCATAATAATTTTAATGATATCTGCACTCTTCCTTTAGCTTGTGCAGCCGAAGTAGGAAATACTGAATAGGAACCTCACGGAATGTAAATGTACAACACAAACATTTCTTTCTACCTACGCAAATAGACCAGGGAGACATTTTCTTCTACGGAACTCTAACAATATGGTTCTTTTAATATATCTCATGTCAACTCAGAAAGAAAAGTAGTTATTCTTATCTCCGGTTTAATCGTATCCAAACGAGATTCTCTCTTCTCGTCTTCTTCCCATGAAACACCACCAAGTCAGTCCCATTAACTCACAGAGAGAGCGTTCAGCGTAATGATTCCGTCTCAAAATAGTCTTTTTGCCACTGTGTCGCGAACCAGTGTTTTAAAACTATAATTACTTCTGATCTCAGCCGTCTCAGTGGGAACATTTAGTTCCTATCGGACCGAAGAGAACATTGGGCATTTCCTGAATGCCATACCTCGGGCAGAATAGAGAAAAGAACTCTCCCATCTGCTAAATATTTATTGACTATTGTACCCTTCCAATACACCCATTACACGGGCAGAGACGATTGTTGTATAGAATCTAGAAGGCTCTTCTGGTGCGCTGCTCCGATGACTGAACCCCTGCATGACCCTATTGGGGTCAGCATGTGTCATTAATCTATCGTCGCTCAGCATGGGGCTTCTCTGCTTCTTCCCCATTACGCACCGTGGTGGCGGAGAGATGGACTTGGGCCAAAGGTAGAATAGAGCAGAGGAAGATGAAGAAAAATCTTTCTTTCACTTCTCAAAGCTTCTTTTCTTGAGCGAAAACTACCTTCTTCTTCTTGTTCAGTGCAGGAGGGATTAGGGAAGGAAAGACATTGTATAGATTGGGAAATGTATGAGGAAGGAACATTAAAGGAAAATGGGATTGGGGCAGTCGGGCCATGGTCAGGGGAGATCCTCAGCCCATTTCATTTTCCACGAATATTTCCCGGTGATTCCGTCATGAAATGTTCGTGTGTCATTCTCAAGAATTTCGACGTGTTTTCGAGGCAAGGTACTACACATATATAAATGATCCGATATCCGACCAAATCCCTGCCGAACACACCTTTTTGGGAGTTCAAGCTTGGAGACTTCAATGTCAGAAATCTGTGCAATTTTCCTGAGCATATGTGTTTGGATATTGAAGCATTTGACATCCCTGAACGGGCGGTCCGTATAGTAAATACGTGCAGGGGCAGGAGGTTGAGATCACCTCTCTCCGAAATCTTTTGTGCGGAATGGAAACCTTAACCTATTCGATTGGAAATAAGATGCAATATCTTGTGTGTTACCTTCTGCTAGAGTTCCGCATTTTTCTTCCGAGAGAATGGGATGCTTGTGACATTTTTCGTCTTCTCCCTCAGTAGTTATCCAGGTCTATCTAGCGTATATATTTTCTCCGTTTCCATTCCAAGTCCAAGGAATGGGATGCGAGATGATATAGAAATATAAATGATCCAAATGAGATATTTTTGCTCGTCTTAGCAATTTTCTTTTTGTTACATCAATAGGATTTTTCCACCATCCTTTTTTGTACCGACCACGTTTCACAAATATTGAGGTTGAGGATCATGGGGAAATTGCTTAGACACAGGCTGCCAATTACGGGGAGCAGAATATGACATAAAAAAGCAGATATTGATATTGGTTCCTTTTCGTACACTACGTGCTTTTTTTTACAATGGTGACTACTCTTCGTCACTCCCACTTCCCCATGAATCTCGGCCTGTAAGTCATTATTACATTTCCAGGAGGCATCTACGTATTATTATGAGATTCAGCCACACCTCACGTCTTTCCAGATTAGACTCACGGTCTTTCTAATTAAGCACTTGGAGTGCCTCAACGTCTTGGCTCAGTACAGTTCTCAGCATAATTATGCCTCCAAGGAAATACCAATTAAACTTTGGAATTAAGTCAATAGACTCGTATTCTTGAGACTCTCGCTTCGAGGGCAAGAGTTAAAGTTTTAGCTTTTTACTGTTCCTCCTTCTCTTAAAACTTTGCACTCATACTTCAGAGAGACTCCTATATACTTCCTAGCTGACTTAAAAGCTTCATTCCTTCTCCTGGCTACGCATTCAAAACGCTGGAGTCACTAATCACTTTAGTACAATTTGCAATTCCCATTAGGAAAGTAAATAGAAGAACTGTAGTAAAAAGAAATTCCGTCTTAAAGAAGTGGGGCAGAGGCATTTTATCAGTATCTGCAACGCTTTTTTTGTTGGATTTTTGCTTTTTGGCAAAAAAAGAGGGCTTTTTATTCGGTTGAAATGATTCATTGGGTAGTGCCGGGTAGTAGTGGGCTGTTTTAAAAGCAGCCCTTGTTCACAAGTGACTCTAATCGGGTAATGGAATGTAATAAAGTGCAGCAGAATTTCCGCGCTGTCTGGAAGAACTTGAACTTTATTTGGAGTATGGACGGAGGGATAGGGGACTGGGACTGACTGAGGCAGGCAGGAGCGAAAGTAGCGGAGGAGTCTCTCAACAGCTCGTGGACGGATGTTGACATAGGAACAGGAGGCAGAAGAACCTCTTTACTTGGCGTATTGACACAAGGAACAAGTAGGCACAATTTATAGGATCAAGAAAACTCGAGTAGAATTGTCTCAAACTCCAAGCTAGGGCTTAAACTCTTTCCATCTCACTCCCGGTTCGGTTGGCGTAGTTATATGTAGATACAGATATATGCTTACTGTGCTCAAGTAGTTTCCATTTCCAGAGATCAGAATCATCTTCAAAATTGCTAATTTCATGCAGTATTCATTATTTGACCTTATAATTTGAAATCTATTAAGCACTTGGGTCGCAGTCACAGGTCTGGCCGATCATGACGCCGCACGGCATCGTGTACTCGAACGGGTTTTAAAGAGCGACGAGTCTGTCGGTGTGGCAATGCGTGGGATCAGAGACTATTATTGTTATATGAGCGGCTGGTTGAAGTTGAGTGTCTTGAGAGGACATTTCCATGATTTGTTTCAACTAAATCTAAGAGTGAGCGGAATAGAGTCGAAAGTAAATAGAGGAGAGACACACATGAGGCTCAAGCTCTGTTCATTTTGAAAATGTCACGCTCATGTGTTCCATATCCGAAGTTTTAGGCTCGGTTGTAGGAGGAATAGAATGGGAGCTACTGTGAACTGTAAGTGAGCCTGACAGGATTTGGCGAAGGTTGACGACATGGATATATGAATTTCTATCCCGGCGTCTGTGTAAATGTAAATATGCAGCGTTCGAAATGCACTACTGAAACACGGTATGTAACTCAACATGAGGGTTCGGTTCGGATCCGAATATATCTAGTAGTTTGCGTTGTTGCTTGTTTTATAAAATAGTTGAAGCGAAGGGTGGGTCATTATTTCTAAGCCTGAGTCCGCCTTACATATCTTTATATTTCAGTTCCTTATATTTATATTTTGAATGGAACTTAGGAACTCTGCTTCGTGCAAACCATTTATTTTAATGTATATTTCTGGAAATAGTGGGTATTGTATACAGAGAATTTAGTGGGTAGCAGTTTTTTCCAACGTTTTATGCAAACCCAATCCATGTGTATGGAGTGAGTCTGTGTATGGGAGTATTGTAGGACCCTAGTATTTAAAAAGGCACGCTTCTCGGAGCTGCCTGAAACTTTATACTTCTGAAGACACACTTGAATTTAAAACACATGGAGCTCACTTGAGCGTAAGTGGGCATTATGCATACTCGCAGAGTTTCCTTACTGGAACTTAGTTTTTCTTGCTAAAAGAACCCTCGCCTCGTTCTCCCTCACAAAGTAGCGGAGTAATATCATTATTATCCACATCTGCATGGCATTGAAGAGAATGAAGCACAGGGGACGAAAGGGATGAGCTTGGAGTTGTTGAACAATTTTTTGACTCATCCCGTCCCGTACAAATAGAATTAAATGACTAAAGTTTATACATGCTCAGCTCAAACTATGTCTAGCTCCATATAATCTAGTCTCTGGAATAACATTTTTTGTTGGAAGTAGGAGTGAGTACCCTTCGGAAGACAAGTTTGAAGTTTTTGAGCTCATTTATGAATGATCTGTCAGTAAGGTTCTTCTATCTATTCTGTGGCTTGTCTCAAAAGCCTCGTTTTCATTTTGGACTCTTCTCCTCGTTCCTTTGCAGGGATTCCGTGAGCACTATGAATATAGCGGAGTAATAATACTGAAATTGAATGATGAGAGGCTTGTCTAGTCAAGGATTGGTTGGAAATACAGGGTGTTTCAAAATTGGCGATACATTTCCCATTAGTACTAGTCTAGTGAGCTGTACTTGAACCATTTGCAATATGTACAGTTTGGAAAGCGCTTTCAATCAGCTTCAAAATTACTCAATCAATGGCGGAAGATATTTCGTAATGTTGGGTACCTAATGCAATGCACAATTGTATAAAACACGGCTCAAGAAAAAGACGGCATTGGGCTTTTAAATCGAACATCTAACATTGCGAAATACAGCCTAAATAAAAAATAAGAGCGTGGGCATAACCTTAATTACGAACGGAATACTTTTACAGAGCATTACGATAGTGGATCCGTAGAGATTTCCTCGACCACCCTGTACACGAGAAGGCTTGGCATTATTATTATGATAGGCTATGAGCGAAAGCATTGTGCTCGAGAGAGAAGAAGACTAAGGCTGGGGCTTAAATTGTAGCCAACTAGTGACGAGGAGAATTATAGCTGAGAGCTTTAGGGGCAGAGACGCTAATGACAATGATTGAGGAAAAAGTCCTCATCTTCCTAGTGTCTCTTCAGGGCGGAAGAGAAGAACGTGGAGTCTCCGGCAAAGAGTTCTATTAGGTTCTTTGGGGACTTGACTTTTGTGCCTACTGTTCGTTCCGGGACCTCGACCAGGGCATTAAACCAATTAACAGGGGATAATGAATTAAAAAAGGACAAAACCAGACTTACGTGCTCCGCACAGCAGTTCTGGGAAGGAAGGGGCTGGTGCCAAGGTTGGCTGGGGGAAGACCAAGCCAAGAGTGGTTCCTGAAGATCAGGAGAAATGTGCGGTATTAAATATTATCGTCATGACTCGGGTTTTGGTCTTGTTCCTAAGGTCTCACGCTCATTACTCAAGTATTCATGTTTATGGCCAATCCATACCCCTCCTCACCACCACCATCCCACCGTCTTTCAACCCTTCATCAGCCTTTCATCTTCATCCCAAAGCCTTAAACTACACAATAATCTCTTTCCTTATTCTCTGGAACAATCATTCATGCGTACTTCCTCCTTCCAGCCTCATCTCATCCTATAGTATACTAACCGGCTTATGCATTAATCAGTACCTTCTGATTAAGCTCCAGTCTTGAGCAATATAAAATACAGCACTACTTTCCTCTACCGTCATAAATTTTTGATGCATTCAGGATAGAAATCATTTTTACTTTCAATTTACAGTATTGTAATATTTATTTATTTTTATACAAGGAAACATTTTTATGCAAAGCCGAATTGTGTACATCTTACGTTGAGCTGGACAGCAACGACTCACAGTCGCATTATAAGGACGTTATCTTCTCATGCAATGCAGGAGTGGAGTGTAGGAATCGATTAAAATAAGTGAGTGCACGGGTTGCATGACCGATAGTTGAAACTCAATTTTAAACCCGGGTGATTCACTGCCCGCTCCCTCTCGACCCTTCCCAGCTCGCATATTATGTAGATAATGAGAAAGGCATGTATTCTGTAGATGGAGAATCAGAATAGAGGCGGGCGTCGGAAGAGAAACGGCGGAAGGGGAGTTTGAGATTCGAAGGATTCAGATGAAAGTGTAAGAATCTGCATATGTGGAGGGTATCTACATAGAATGTATGTGTTGGTTGGGGAAAGTGTGGATTCCGGAGGGTCCTGGGGTCTGAGTCCGTATTTTCTGTTTGGGTGGACAGGGAACGGCAAGGGGGATCGATGAGAGAGTTGACACGGAGTGAAAGCGGTCAAAGACAGTGTGGGTGAGGGATTAGTCTGTCCTCTCTCCCGCAGACGACGGAATCTACATGAACAGAGGCACATGTGGTTAAGAAGACATTTGTGAAGGGACTCCTATGGATTATTACTCCTGCCTACTCCAACAGAGAAAGTTCCTTCAGAGAGAACAATGGGCTCCATATGCTGGGACCTAATGGAAAAACTACTTGGCATCCTTGGCATCCCAGTTCCCATATGCCAAGGTGAAAAGGGCGGCCTGACTTCTTTGTGTCTCCCGTGTGCTCTGTGCCCTGCGCTCCACAGTTGGAGCCGTACGGTTCCGGTCATTTATTAAAATAATTAAACAATTATAATTCCAACTTACAATGGTATAACTATCAATTACTATAGTTTATATTATTAGCATTTTAAGGAATGCTAACTAATTATAAGGCCACAACTAGGCGTTACTGCGTCGCCACTTTTAGTAGGCTAACGTCGTCCTCGGAGCTTGCGCTACCGGGATGGAATTTAGAACTACCGAAGCGGAACCTATTGTAACTTCTATTGTAACTATGAAAGGACAGTGTAAAGTGTAATGTGAGAGCTGAGAGGGACACACACACACACTAGAGACATATACACAGGTCCTCAACTTTTAGCTCACGGCTCAATGAATGATTGATCCGTCCAAAGAATTATCACAGAGAGAAAGAACGTCACAAGTTTCTCTTATGCCCCAAAGAAGTGAAAACAAAGACCTGTTTTCTTTTTTCCACTTGCGGAAATGGGATTTTTTCTCTTGTTGCCTCCCTTTTCTTTCTTCCTCTTGTTTTCAGAGATGACAGAATAAATTGGAAGAAAATAATAGAAAATAGGAAATCGAACTGAGAAGAAGAGGAAACCGTATCACAATTTCTGTTTACATTTCTTCTCAGTTCCGAAGGCTTATTTCATCCCAAAGTCAAAATCATAGTCAAGTGGATCTTGTTCCAGGTCTGGTATGTTGTGTTTGGTTGGATACTATGGTGTATGGTGTGCTGTTGTCAGAATCCATTTCCTGGTTTTTTGGGGTTCTGGTTTCCATACGCCTGCAGATGGGCGGAGGAGAGGTTTATAACTCTTTGAAATGAGAGGTACTCACAAATACCGTCCGTTGACATTTCTTTTTGTGCACTAAATAATGTCACCGCACCGGCTTGAATGTCCAAATTGTTTTGGACCCGATCCAAATTTCGGAATATCTTTCCGCCTCTTGTTTTCCTAGCCTCGGCATGCTAGTGTTTGTATGTACTCGACTTCCTTCCGACACCTACGTGTGACTATGGAATGGTATTTATAAAATCTGTAATGTGGTGCTTATTTATATCAAACAGATTGGTTTCTCTGGAATATAATTAACTATCATATTGATGCGTATCGCTTCGGAAATTTCCATTATCGTAGGAACGAGACACAACGCCCACCATTCCAAATTTCGAGACAAATGTATGGTTTCTATTAACTAAGAGATATTTTGAATAGTACTATCAAGGTTTATTCTAACCGGGAGGATTGCTGAAAGGTTTACAATTTCAATGTTTCTGAAATATTTATTACGTTGTTTTGGGTTTACAACATTGAAGGTTAGAAGTCAGAACTTAGGACGTTAGGACAGTAAGTCTGGTTTTTAATATCCCTAAATTGGATTATGTCTGGAACTAGAAGAGATAGAAGTAATTATTTGTCATGCTGTTTGTTTACCAACCATAGACACATTTTGAATCTCGGTTCGGTGAGTCTACGTCTTCACTTCTGGTAGACGTATTTACTATGTAGAACTATAGAACTTGAAGTTTTCAGCATATCATTAGGCTCACGCATAAAGTCGGAGTCGTCGGAATATGACAATGCCAGTTGGTGAATTTGGAATTAGCTGACATGAAATGACTCCGAGGCTATGCTAACGTCTTTTGCGTCATATGGAAATGCTCCGAAAGGCTGGAAGGAAAGGGCTTGGGTTTGGCAGTGAATCTAGAAGCGTATTAACTCCATTTGTCTTCTACAGCCCTTGGCACTTAAAGAGTTAAATGCAAAAACCCTCTTTCTCTCTCTATGCCTGATTTGTTGTGTACGAGTGACTCTGCCGTCTGTCTATGTGATCCGAGGAGAGGTTGAGATTTTTTTTGGAGTGTCTCCGGCTGTCATTGTTCGAAAATCAAATAAGTGATACGGGAGAGGGTTATGTTGGGAAGGAATGAGAGCACGCCTTTCTATTTCTATCTCTGGATTACACATGGAATTCAGTGCCCCATTATCCTGACCTTTTTTTAATTCAAAAACCCAATTCGTTATATGATGTTCTAGCCTCGGATTCTACAGGGCTATTGTATTTCAGGTTCTCTGCTTTCTCGTTCTCGACAAATGTTCCTGGCAGGGCTTGGCTGGGTGAAGCCTTTTCATTTCATCTCATCTGACCAAAAGGCCCCGACGGAGACCCGAATTCCCTGCATTGTATTCTACTTGTAACTCTAACTCAACCTAACTGACGGATAGACCTTGGCAGGACACATCACCTGTCCCCTCACATCTTTCACTTCTCTACTACGCCTCTGACAGATTTCTATTCAGATTCCGGTTTTCAGAACAAGAATTCCGCATAGCGCATAATAGAAAATCTCTCCTGTCCTATCCTATTTTAGTCAGAAGTCAGAAAATCACTAATTCATGTCTACTATTTATATGTATAGCTCGAGTGTTAATAAAAGTAACCTGATAGCAAGAACATTTCATATATGTCGGTTACGCTGCGTGATCTGATCTTTGTTTTGCCATCGTACCGTTATCGCCGAGTGTCAGGATTGTGTCAGTGTATGTATTGTTCAGTATATGCATATGATTTAGTACCAATAGGCCTCCGGAATGACCGCATATACGCTCTTGTTAAATACCCCTCCGTTACATGATTCCGATTTGGACGCCGCCATGTAACATGCCATAGAGCAAATTTGGTTTGGAAAATGATAAGGTCCCCGCGAGGGATGTAAGTACAGACATTCTGGAGTCAATCCAATCGTCTGGACGGATCATTGGAATGAGATAAATAAGGAGCACAACCAGCAGCGGTAGGTTTGTCAATGTATTTTTTGTCCATATAGATAACTAAACGCGTGTCCGTAGTGAGCCTATGTATCATATCCAGATGGGTTCCGGTGTATGGCGGAATAACCTTCTGGCACAACGTTCCAGGGCCATATTTAGCAATAATAGGATACTCCACAATAATAGAATCAGAGAGAGAGAGGGAAAAGGAAATGAAACATGTAGTCTATTTTCCAAATGTGTTCTAGATGACTTGTACTTCCCCTATGCTCCTATCATTATAAATAGGGACATAGAGCTCTATTTAGCTACATAGGCCTAAGAGCATGGAATCCCTACAATTCAATGGCATAAAGAAGGGTTTATGAGAAAGTCTGTTCCATGCTTTTTCCAAAACGACGACGGCAGCAAGAGTTGATTTACACAAACACACCATATGCCTTAACCTCGGCGTATACTTCCTTTTATAGAGAAAGATTTAAGAATATTATGGAATGGAACTATTAGCCCCAATCCCAATATTAACTTCTGACTGACTTTATGGGTTTTCCCTGGCTGAAACTACACATAATTAGAACTGCTTTCCTTCCTCCAGTTCTTTCGTTTCGTAACCCTTTCTTGGGTAATTAAAGAAAGTAATATTGAGAAAGAGAAAGCATGCCATTCGTCATATGTATAGAAAGACTCTGTTGCAACCTTCCAAATGGTAATATACTTCCAACTTAAAATACGCCTATTTTTTTGTATGCATTGTAACCCCAAACTGTCAAGTCAATAACTGGGTTTGGTTTGGACATAACACATAATTCCTAATACCACTCATCAACCCCAGTAATTGCCTATCTCTATAGATACGAAAAATTGATAGTTCATTCTCTATTCCGTAATCACTTTAACCATCGCATCGGCTTTATATACCTACACATATACACTAATTCATATGGACGGGTAATGGAAACAAAAGGTCGTTCACAGGTTACAGAATTTAGGGTCCTGTCGAAACCTAGTGCTAGTGCCTATCATCAGATAATATACGGAGTGTTAGTTTGTGGCGAACCCAGGCAAATTAAACTATAGAATTAGGCAGGCTGTGGTGATACTTATGCGTCTAAATTCACCACCTATATATTGCATTAAGACCTTAACATATAGACACATTTTTTCTGTGTTTCTTCTTCGGGAGAAAGGTTATGATTATGAAAGTAGAGGCAAGTGTGCTGCTTTTGTGGGGAGTACGAATTGAAAGGTAACTCAATTTCAGGAATTTATGTATTCCGCCTTCCCCACTTTTCCATAATTTTATACCCATTATCTCCCTATATTCTCTTTCAGAGGGTTCTGAAAAAAAAGTTAATCATGTATTGACTTCAGTTTGTTTTCAAAAGAACCAGAGCCCATAGGCAACAATGGTGAAAGCGTGGAGTCAGCTGATGTTGATACAAAAATTGACAGTCTGTTATACTTCCCGTCGTCTATTTACAAGTCTCCCCTTCCTGGAACAGTTGGACGTCATGAATTTTGCATGAGTCCTTCCTATTGTTGAGCTTCCATGGAGATCTCAAGAAGGCTTCCTGTGTCCTGTTCCATATCCTATATATCGGAGTCCATCCATATGCCGTCTTGGCTTAGGTCGGAAGGTTAACTCCGAAGAAGATACAAAGAAGTGAGTGTGAGACTTCATGTTGGGCTATTCTTGTTGGATGTACAAGTTTTTTTTTAGTGGGCTGGCCTGGTATGGCATTTTACTACCTGCTATGTAGGATCTAGGATGCATTTACAATTCTATTTCAACTGACTTTTACAATAGACTTTTTTTCTCCTTTTCACATCTTTCTGTCTATGATCTGCTTAGGACTTAAAGGAACTGTGTATTGTGCATAGCTAGGAATAGGAAGATATATCATCCGCGATCCCGTGATTGCATACTTCTTCTACTCAACGTAGGTAAACAAACGTGAATATCCATACCGGTGGGATGTGTTGAAGAATTATGCGATCCTGGGGTCGCTGTGTTTAGCTAGGAAAAGTAAGAATAGTGAGCTATCTACACCTGTTCCGAGGCTTTTTCCAGGATGGAATGGATGTTTGGGTATGTTCTGAGCTATCTCTTTTGTGCTGAAAAGACTTCCTTTTGGAAAGAGGATAGGACTACAGAGTCTCAAGTGGGAGTGAAAGTGTTGTGCCGTAATAAATAATGGAAAAAGGTTTTCAAATTCAAATGCCTTGCTTCCAATCTGAAGTCCTCTCGCCTCACTTCCCATTACTCAGCTAACGGCCTTTCATTATTTTTTATTCCACACTCTCCTCACATTAACTTATGAATGGGCTTCAGAGCAACCAGCCAACCGCCTTGGCAAGATTAGTTCCAGGGCTCATAATGACATGGCGGCATAAACCACATTCTGCTCGCACAATAACTTTCCCGTTAATAAATGTTAGTCGATGGCTTTCAGAGTTTTATTAACGCGTGCTGCCAACTTCTTTCCTCACTAATAGGAAGGTTACCGTTTTTTAGGACACACTTTTAAATGCAGAGAGCCGTCATCGTCGTTCTATGAATATTCACGTGCGTGCAAAAGAGTTCAGAATGAACACGAATAGCTATACGCTGTATCATATGGCATGGCTCATGTGTTCTTCCTCGTTTCACGGGGTTTATTTTCCGTTCATTTGTACACAGCCACCATTGAAACTAGGAACAGATACTACAGTACATGTGGAGAACACCATGCATTTGCAAGAAATATAATTTATTTTTTAAATCATGGTATTTAAAACCGCATAATATATTATCGACGAGACTTTTGAAATATTAAACACACAAATGTTTTAACCGTTGGCTACATTATATAAGATCTTATGGGGTCAATCTGCAGTTAAGTTAAGATACAAGTTGTTAAATCTCCTTCTATCATAATAACGCTGATCGTGTGAGTGGTTCATTCCGCAGAAATCATGTCTGTTCAGATAGGAGATTGTAGGGAGGATCCATTTGATCGTGTAAAACGTTGTGTGAAGCTAATTTGGTGTTCCCCCTTCCTCCTCTGAGGAAAAGAGTTAGATTAGGCTGAGACTGACCCAGACCTCAGAGCTAGTAAAAAAAGAAGGCTTAGAATAAATAGGAAGGCTCAAGTTGGTCCATTATTTTTTGGTGGGTGTCAGGAGATAGCCCTTGTTTCTCGGGCGGACTGGTTAGAAAGAGATTATTATTGTGCCGGGTCCGGGCAGGCTCTCTTTTTCCCTATTGTTTCCCCTTTTTCCACTCCCGAGTCGGCCCATAAATTACATGGATTAGGCCCCAACTTCCTTCCTCCCCATGCTCCGCCACAAGGAAGCCGGGTATCCTTCTATTACAGAATCCCGTGATCACATACCGCTTTCTCAAATCAAGTTAACCATTGTAATACATGTCTGATAGTAGGTTAGGAGAAACGTGTGTGATCATGGGATCTCCTATGACATAATGTACGTCTTATCTCCTGCTCACTCGCCATGCATCCATACCAACTAAACTTATCTATCTCGACCGAGGCGGGGCACTGGGCAGGGCAAGAACATGGACATAAGCGTCTTTCTCCAGAGACTTGGAATACTAATCTTGTCCCTAGTCGGACTCCCAGTTGTTATTCAAGTGGGCTTCTCCAGCAGCATCGGCTTTACGATTTCGATTCCAACCGATTGGGGTGGGAGTCGAGTTGAGTATTTCGGGGCTTTCCCTTCTTCAATGCCTTGCTCCGACTCTGAGATTAATTATCCCAAATATTCTCCTACATGCGGTATTATTGGTTTTCCAACTATATAGGATCTTCGCTCAGGCTATAGTACAGTGAAATGATAGCCCTATCTCGACCATCAGGATTGGAATGTTTCAAATAATAAAAAGTATATAGCCCCGCTGCTGCTGTCCATTCCATTCATCAGCTCCATATACCCTGTCAGAAATTTCATGTTGGGTCAGGACACTCCATTTAAGGAACTTATTACTTCTCAACCATTGATATTACTATAGAAAAAACTTTCCTTCTTAAAAATGCTTGTCGATGCATATTTGAAGCCTTGGACATTGGACATAGACTAATAATACATTTTGGAAAGAAGAGGCGAAGATCCTACGATGAAAAAAGGCTACCCACCTAATTTTTTATATGTTATATTTTGAGCCAACATTTGTCAAATTTGTCGAGCATATCCGTTATCCACTCTGGTGCTACTACTTCGATGTCTTTGGAAGCAGACTTATACTTTATACTTCTTCCTCACCCCAAGTTCAAGACGTGGAGGAGGGAAGATAGAAAAGTTTTTTTTCTCCATGCATCTGCACCTATAAATCAAAGAGATATTCGAGATTCTTTTTTTTTGCACAAGAGGATTTGGGGGAAGTAAATAAGTGTGTTGGAGAGAGAGCTTCGCATTATACTTCCCTGGGGAAGACAGGGAGGGAGGCAGGATAGGCGGGCGAAGACTCCGATTCGGGTATTTACTCATTCACTGAAATAATATGATCAGGTCTTTGGGAAAAGGATTGTACTTGCACCAGCCCCCTGGTTCAGCTGGGAAATAGAATCCATGAATTAATAACAGTGACTAACCCTGAACTAAATTTTGAAAACCCGAGCGAGTTCTATTAAAATTAGATGTTGGATTACTATGACGCTGAGAAGTGTGCCCTTAAGATAACATCGAGTCGGAGATTTGTTTAAATGTATATGTACCATTTTGTCAGAAGTGGAGCAGTAGTGTGACTAGAAAGTGATTAAATTATTAAACTTTTAGGTATACTACATAAGATGTAACCTTGCTTCGGCTATGAATCAACCATCAACCTTCACAGAATCCCTGCCGAATAATATCAAAAGTTAATTTTCCAAGAAACCAAAGCAAAAGTTAAGTTTTGGGACGTCCATGACAAAAGGGAATGTTAAGAGTCATTAACACTGCATGCTCGGGAAAACTTCTTCACTAGTTTATGGTTAAGTGCACGCTTGGTTCCTTCAACTTCGAATCTTCTGAAAATTAAGATATATGAGATGTAACCTAATAATAGGAGCTAGCTAGGGGAGGAAGAGCGGAGGAAACGGGAAATGTGTCCATGTCCATACAAAAGTTTTGGAATTTGGAGTAGAGATTCTTATGCCTCAATTTCAAAGTATGCCAGTAGTAGTGGAACACGCCAAGTGGACTTAAAAAGTTTTACTTTACTCGGAATTGTTATGTGGATTCATAAATGGAAACTGCGCTTAATTATTCTGCATAGGTAGTCAAGGACAAGTTTGATATTCAGAATCAGGTATTGCTAATTAGGAACACAGCGCAACACAATTATCCAGTATTTATCCATATCCATACCATATCCATACTCGGCGTCCTTCATTACTTGTCGTGCACGTTTTTAGTACATGTGACTGAAGTAAGTTTTATTTTTACAGATGCCTGTTGTTGAATAACTAGCAAAATGCATAATGGTTATAAACTGATGCCTTAATAGAAGTAATGAATGACTATATATAAATATAAAATAGAATGTGCGGTGTTAACCTGATCCTGCACATTAAAATTAAGGTTGACCTTTGATCTTCCGCGATTGTAAACAAAATTGCAGAGTTTTCCAAGCTGTTCCATTTGTATTCAAGTCAGTGTGCCATTAGGGCTAGAATAAAATTTCCTCATTAGTTCTTCATTCTCAGTGTCACTGTAGGTTGAAATATGACACATGTTACACCACACTATTATTAACTGGCTAATCCATGTCATCCAACCTTGCAGCCTTTGTTTCACTGCCAAAGCATTCGTTAAAATGAGTACATATATGTACATACGTATTATATGTAATACCTCCAAGAAACACCAAACACTATCAATCGAAGACGTACTATTCTACAATATATACATATTTAGTGGAGCTAATTTTTATTCATCCAAATTTAAGCTCGGGGAGCAAATATTCCAACTTCTAACCGTATAGATGTTTTACCAAGTTTCATATTCCAATTCTAATATAAATTTATTACGAATTCGAGGAGTTGTTCTTGTGTAATAGCTAAATAAGTTTCGAAGCCTTACAGCTACAGCACATATATGTAAGTAATACATTGGAATTACATATTACATAGAAATAGTTCGCCTACTATCCCAGCAGTTTTAGAGTTTATATGTAGGTAATTGTATTAATTGCAAATAAGGACAATATTGCAAATTTTCTATGGAAGTTACCAGCTATACTAGAAGATGAATTCAAGCTGCAAGAACAATTTTCGAGTGCAATTTTCCGATTTAATATTCAAACTTTAATGTATCTTAATTAAATGGAATGCAGCGGAAATAATGCTTTTCAAGTAATGGTAAAACTTTGCCTGTGCATTTCCTTTGATCCAATTTGTAGTTTGCTCCGCTCGCGAGCCTAAATTAAAAATTCCAATTTACGGCAGAGTAATACAAGTGTCATGCTCATTAAATATATTCAAGCAAATGCTGAATTACCATCATTAAGGCTCAAATATATTGAAAATGATGTTTTAACTGCTTGCAATCAGTAGCTTCATTTGTAAATCGCATTTTCACATGCAAGAAAAAACTATTCTAAATTCTGAAAGCATAGCGAACTTCAAACTTCTCTTATTAGTATTATCTTTATAATTCTGGGAATCCAAGAATGGGTATGTTGAAATTGTATGATTGCAGAATTTGTACAATATTTACATATTTTCACAATGTACAAGTACATTACATCTATAAAGTTTTAATTCCGCTTACTTATGGAGACATAGTTTTTGGCGGCTTGTTCAAAGTTGCATAAATTTGCTACTTCAACGTTTATAGTGCTTGAACCGAAAATAGGAGCGGGATATTTCATTATTACCATTATTATGTAGTACAGCAAAAGCCTACAACTATTTTCTTACTTTCACCATTATTCTTTCCCGTGAGTCACGGATGAGAAAGTCTGGAGATAAAAAGGCCGTGTTTCTTAACCAGGAACTAAACTACTGTATTTGTCGGCATAATTGTAAGCGCCAGAGAATGAGATAAGGGGAACGCTTCCTAACTAACGAGACGAAATGTAATATTCCACGCGACTGGGGGTTCAATCAATAAAGAGATGCCAAGGATATCAAATGCATACCTACTTTTGGGAATTCTGAATTAGGCTTTTCTTTATTTCTTTCCCTTTGTTGGCTGTTATTAAACTTTTAGACTCTTCTTAGAAATATAGAACTTGGAATTAAGTTTTGTACACAGAAGATACATAAGCACTTTCTCGCTTCCGTCGTCCCTTTCACTGCCCACTATTTATGAATAGAAAAGCCAAAACCAGAAGTCATAAATCCTTTAGACAGAATATACATAAAGGTAAAAGTTCTTTAAACTATGCAAGACTCGTGTCGCCATTGTCCCAACCAGCTGACATTTTGGGATTCCGGGTTTTGACTAACAATAAGCCACACGCTGAGCGTGCAAAATGCGGTTTGCAAAAATTGGTATAAAATATTGTTATTGCAAAATTATATTCTATATCTAATCAATAACCTAACCGAGCATTAACATACTGTATAACATAAACACCGTCTATAAATAGTCTTCCAAGTTATTACGACGAGCACTAACGACCACATTTAGGGCACTATGAAACTAAAACCTCGACGTGTTTACATTGCTCTACGGTTGTACCCCTAAAATAAATTCTAGATAATGTAAATCGAAAAGTTGGATACAAGTCTCTTTACTCGGTATTGATATTCTCCAACTTTGATGAATCCATTATAAAAGCACCGCACACTTTCCCAACTTCAATTCCAAGACGAAAAAGGTTGGAAGAGTAGATATTGCATTAGGACATCCGTTTCTCTGTTTACCTTTTGACGACGACGACGACGGAAGAAGGGCTTTGTATTATTTACCGACTTATTACGTGAAGTAGGAAGAGGAGGGAATGATACACGGTTTTAGTCCTATTATTGACTCCCACGTAAAACGTAAAAGTCTATAATTTATTCACCATTGGATTGTTTGCATACTTATCTTTAGTACTTATGGATGGGGCTATGGGGAAAGGGAGGCATGAATAATGGAGTTCCAGCCGCGTAGCCACGATTAAGACGAAGCTCTTATCTCTTATTGGTTCATCCCGACGTTGGAATTGATCGAAATAATTTATTTTCTATACATTTCAGTATTAATACATCATTCTTGAAGCCCTACTTTGACTTAATTCTATTTGACCCTGTACTATTGAACCATACAGTTGATCTATAAAATTATTGTACCTTATGTAGCCCTTTTCAAAATTTATCTGAATCGTCTATTTGTGCTGGTAAACAGTGTGGTTCAAAGCACTAATTATGTCTTTGGTAATATTATTTCGTTATTTGAATCAAAAAATGTTTCAAACTTACCTGAGTTGGATGGTATCTGGTACATATATTCACAGCATTGATCGTTCAATGTGTATTGATTAATTGATTAAATTTCTGGCAAGGTACACTGAAGTCCTTGTACGCACCCCAATATGATTGACGCATTAGGTTATATAGTGAAATTTACATGTTCCTACACAACTATTTGTGTACAAGTTAAATATACCATAATAGTAGATCATGACTTTTTGGTTATTCAACCTCAAATTAAATCCGCGATAACCAATACTGAGCTATTTGGTATGTATATCTCTACGTGTTTCAACTCCAAAGAACCAAGTCTTTATCCTGAAAACACGAGCTGGACTATATGCTTTAGAATCCATTTTCGTCATTCGTAATAAGTTTTTCATATGTCCATGTAATAGCATTCCACTGCCTACCTCCCGTAGTATGAGTGAAGGGACTATAATTAGCCGGAACCATTATTTTGTGCTGAGGTCAATTCTAACAGCAGGATGTTGTGAACGATTAGAGCTCTACCTTAGACTTCTCCGTCTTTTTCTTCGTAGCTTGGACAGATCAATATTTTTTTTACCCCACCCATTTATTCCATTTTATGGTCTACTTTTCCAAGCAGCATTTCTTTAGATGAAAACGAATGGCTCACTGTTGTAGTTACGATAGAAAGGGAAGTAAGAAGTAATACTTACTACGTGACTCTACCGTCCGCTTCATTCCCCTTCCTTGAAGGAAAGACTTAGTGGGCCATATACAGAACAGAGATATGCTTCCTAGCCCAAGCGATGAGTTGACAAGCAAAACGTGTAATTAGTCTCTCCGAGATTCCAGTCACATTATTCTCCAGTATCTTTGAAGATTATGTCAAACCAATGCATGTACAGAACTTTGGTGGGGACTGGGTATATACCCCAGCAACCCTGTCAACCCAAGCCCACGTTTCGGATTTCAAAGGAACGAGGGAAACGTGTGTGTGGAGACAATATATCATAATTCCTTCCCTAAGTCCAGATCATTTCCTGTCCAGTCCTTTCGTCTTGAACATTTCAACCTTATAGGTATCACAAATGTTACAATATACACATATATCGATAAATCTGCATTTCTGGTTTTGCTCTGACAAAGAGGAGGAAATCAGTGATAGATCCAGAAATATCATTACGTTTACATATTTGGAAATTTCATGGACATAAATAAGTGCGGAAAGGGGTGCAGGTGAATCGTCGGTAAACTCGTTCTTTCCCCCGGTGAAGGTCTAAGTAAAAGGCTTTTGATGACATTCAGACACGGAGTTATGATTAAATTTAATTCCTGTCGATCTTCCCGGCAGCTCCCCTAATGGTAACTAAAGACGGGGCGAGGAAGGATTAGATTAGAGCAGCCGTTTTCTCTTTGAAGCCCCCCGAAGGGGAAACACTTTCGAATGAAACTCCAGCCTCCACTTCCTGTGCTCGAGCTTTGTCCGATCTCCTTTTCCCTCGTCCACTCCTTCAGCCAGCTCTTGTCAGGTCGAGGCGAGGAGGCTTGGGCTGACTGATGATTAATTAATGCTCTCTGTTTTCATTCCATATTCCTTCCTTCCTACGGCTGCTCTGGGAACCCAACAACCCACGAACCAACGAACGGGTCGCTGGAGAAAGGAGAGAGGAAAGTCTTTGTGATGCTGGATCAAAGGCAGGGCAGAGCTTCTGGCCTCCAGTTACCCGAATATTTACATACTCCTAACTACAAACCCCCTCACACACATGAACTTTACTTTCATATGTTACGGCACTATACAATACATACTCTCTCTCTAAACTTCTTTTGTGTCAAATCTACCGAAATGCGGAAATATCAAACTTTTCTAAATTATCAAATACTTCAAACTTTCATGTAGGTAACTCACACAACCTCACGCTTGACGTGAATAAGAATACCAGCGAGTGTGCATTTTCTCAGATCCAGTTCATGCAATAGCCTGGAATTTTTAAAGTATATATCATTACTTAAAACTTCGATAAGTATGGGTGATCCAGAAACGCGGGTTCTCGTTGATTTACAATTTGTAGTTCAGTCAAGCCGGTGCAAGAAGTATATCGAATTAGAATATCGGCATGTAATCAAAACCACAAGGTACAATTTATGAGTATTTGGATGCACACTTACTGAAATGACTGAAACCCTAACATATCTGAATATCTGCGGCAGTTTGAGTAAAACTTTGGGTAGAACGTGCCTCGGAGGGCTGATGAATAAGAATATTCAGCAGATGGAGATGACAGTTCCTTTGGTGGAAGGAAGTAAGGAAGAGGGAATTAGCATATGTTCCACGGTCAACTTAAGTGCATGTTGTAAACTGGATAGCGGAACGTCAGGCTCATTCCGTCTATCGCACAGGGCTGGATGATGGCTAAAATGGAATAATTTATTCAAAGAAAATTGACTGGTCTACCACACGAGCACACTGCTTCGGTTTGAATTGATTCTAATTCAGGGCTAGGAAGTATCTCTCCGCTCCAGAGGAGTTCCCTGGAAGGGTTCCAGTAGTCCTCCCTATATTTGTCCAGCATTTTGGAGTGGACTCAAAATTGAGCCAGGCTCCATGGTTGGTTCCTGTTAGGGTTTGATGCTCTCCGTTCTGAATAATTGAATCTATTTAGTATGTATACGATGTCGGAGAAGTTAGTTACACAAGTAAGCAAACACTCGAGCCAAGTCCCCGTCTAACAGCAATGTCCTCTTTTGATTTATTTCCAGATCCATAGGCGAGGAGAGAGAATACATTACACAAGAGCTCCAGAGTCCGCTGCTATGAGAAGAGTGATGACAAATAGGGTGAATCGGGCTATTGTCCAGGTCGTCCAAGTCCCATTCGTCGGGAACTAAAATAGACGCTCCTGCCTGCAGCCGGTGTCTCCAAATTATTTGACGCTGGGGAAGAATGGAGGTGGACGGCCCTGAATAAAAGATTAACGGAGACATATAAATTGTACACAAGTACAGAGTGTACTGTAGTGTGGAGCTCAGTCCGGCCGGTGTTTTGCTCCAGGAAAATGGCAACAACGACCACGATCAAGCACGGTGGAGGTGATATTCATCATCAGGTAATTTCAACCCTCTCGGCGTCCCACCTATAATTAGATATAGTGAGAGCATGATTCCTCCTGGACTTTGCCTGATTAAATAATTTATTAGGGATGCATGCGTGACGCCTAGGAACTCGTGTACTCAGGCCGGATACGCAGAATTAGATATAAATTGGAAGACACTGAGGGCAGAACGAATCCGGGGAAGGTTTGATAGTTCTATAGTCACGGAACACTACTTGTCTCCCGTTGAGTAATAGGTCCGTTGCTTAAGTATTTAGTTTTGCGTGTTTCTGTCAACACACCCCCTTCTGCCAATCCGACGGACGTGAGACTCACAGCAGGCACTTCAAGTGAGCCTTGTATTCTCTCTGTTAGTGCATTTCAGGTACATTGTCCTAAGTAAGAGGTGTTTTATTATATGTTTCTGTTTGTAGTACCACAAATCAATAAACTTTTTTCGCTATAAATATACCCTTAGTAATGGGAATATCCCACAAAATGAAACATTCAGAACTCATTGTACTGTGGTTGTAACTTCGGGAAGCAGATTTTGTTTGTGTTGTTATCTGAAGTTTTTTGGATTTTTCGAGTATTTTTACACTTCCTCATTTCGCAAGCGGTGAAAACCGTCGAGTTAAAGCATTCTGCGCCGGCGTGTCACTCGCCAACGGTTCGATTACCTAAGGTAGGTAATCGAACCGTTGAACCGAACTACCTTTTAATTAGATTTACATCTAAAAGTACTAAAGTCAGAGTTTTCCTGAAGTTGCCTCTTTTGAGCCTGATTACGTGATTATTTTATAATAAGGAAGTCCGAGTAGGTACACCCTCCAATGTTGCATGATAAATGAATGGAGTATATTCCGCAAGTTCGTGTCCTATCATTCATTAATGAAATGGTGCACCTTGTGTTGACGGCTTGATCGCTCTTCAAGAAGGATATCGTAATCGACTATCGACATAGGAAATAATTCAATGAGTGATATGTTCTGTTCTTTGTCCCAACCGGGCCACCGCGAACCAAAAAAAGTCCGTGCGCTTGATATCACCGGTACAGGTGTGCTGGGATCCGTGTTTTCTGTAAAGGAGAATGAATCGAGCTTTCGTAATTGGACTCATATATTATTTACACGTAAAGTAGCATGTTGTTGACTGTAATTGTAAGGTGCGGAAACACTGTAATTGCTCGCTGACGCTTAATACCGAATTCATAGAAATCGTAATATGGTCGCAATTAGTATCCATGCTCATGCATGGACTCAGAAATGAAATGAAGTTTATGCTCAATTGCAACAACCCGTTCCGCAGCACCGAGCAAGGCCTTGATGTTTAACTCGGTCTTTTTCTTGAGAGTTATGAAATAGAATGATTTGAGATAATGGGCGTGCATTTGGGTCTGTTAATTACTTTCTGTCATCCAGCACGAAGCGAGTGTGTGTAAGTTGGAAAGGGTCCAGTGAAATTCATCGGGAGTAGCCACATGTGCTGGGGAAAGACCCTGTCTCGCTTCAATGGACTGGACCCAGCTGTTCCTGATTACGGACCCATGCTTCACGGAAACAAAAAAATGCGGAATTTTCTTCCAGTGCAGTAGTGATGGTAGCAGCCGGATTTTAGTTCTTGTCATTTCCATTATGCTTCGGGTTTTAAGTTTTATTAGTTTGAGGTTAAAATCCCATTTGACCACGTCTTAATGGGTTTTTGCGAGAGCTTAGTTTAGGGCAACAAATGCAATCTTGCAGTATTTTATGGGTCTCTTCATCTTATATTGTCTGTACTTGCCGATTTTTCTGGTCTGTTCAATTTCCATACAAAAATTGATTTTGATTCTAATCGAATCAATGAACGCATTCTACAGTATGCAGTAGCAGATCCTAAGAAACGTTGCAACGTTGTACACACTTTCCCTCATCAATTTCACCTGTTTTAGATTAGGGTTGAGTAATGTACTTAATCAAGACGAGATATAATCGCAAACCTACTGACATTTACCCAAAACTGTCACTCGAACCCCGGAAGTAAGAAACATGCTGATATAATGTAGGTTTAAATACTATAAAATCCTCTATCCTCTCATTCGTTTTGAATTTTTGAATCAGGAAAGCTTCTATTCCGATTGCTAAGCGTATTGCGTTTTTATGTAAAAGCTGGTATTTAGTATAGGTTGACATATACCAACCTAAACGCTAAGCGCATTTACATTTTTGGGGGAAAAGAAGATAAATATATAACGGTTAATATATGTATGTCGTAAGAAGTCCTGGTTATAAGTCGTATAAGCAGCAAAGAACCAGACTCAGGCGTGTCTGAGAAAGTGTGAAAGGAGATGAAAATGTCTTGGATTCAAGATTTGGGTAAAGTAGAAACGAGAGAAATATATGATGGAAATGACAATGCATAACAGAGATGCGGAATAAGAGTTCTTGTATAAGCGTATTTTGAAAAGAAGTGATTCCTTCTCTTCAACTTGCTCCGAGAATACATATAAATCTCCTCTTCTGCCCCAACCTCCTCCCCCTTGTATACCCAATTCTATAGAATTGGAATAAATTCAATCGTTGACAATCATTCCAATTTTTTACCGGGAGTATGTATTTCACATAGGGCTTCTCTGCACAAGAGTTGTTGTGTTGCTGGGAGACGAGGGAATATTAGAATAGGTATTTGTATTCTGTTTTCAAGTGGTCCTGGTCTACATATAGGGAATCTAATGCTAGAGCTTTCACTCTGTGTATTACTTACACACTGCTCAGGCTTCGTTTCCTTTTAAGAGATTTGTTTATATGCATGATTTAGTGTTGACAACAGACGAGAGGACAATGCGGATATTGAAATATGGAAAATACTTTATGAAATATTAGTCGGGTTGGAAAGGGATATAAATTTTGGAATTGAGGACATGTAGGTTAAAACCTCGCAGCTGCATCTGATTGCCTCTCTGGTCTCTCAGTTTCGGGTTCCTTTGGTTTCCGTGGCTACTGGTTTTGTTGTAATTCTCAATCTTATTCTGAGAACGAAGCCATAACTAAGAGCTCAGGGCTCATAGGTTGAACTAAAGTCTATTTTTTAAGAAAAATATAACCTGCAACTGCAAAAAGGACGGCTTGAGTGGAACCAAGTGTATTTGATCGATCGTTTTCTCTCTCTCCTCTTCTCCACTATTTATTGTACCATGGCATTTCCTATGAGAATTCCACAAAAAAAAACACGGGCTCGCATATGAGAAGAAATTCGGGATTTTAAACGCACACAGTACACTCACACACACTCCAATCGAGGCCCAAACTAGTGGAAATCCGAAATCCTGAGTAAACGAGAGGGCTCTATGATGGAGCAGCGAGGAGACCATCAATCCCAAACCCGTACAAACAACAAATTAGCAAGGAACAGAACCCGGAGAGTTGAAACACAAGTTTATTCATACGATAAAGTTTTTTTGAACCAAACTTTCTTTCCTCGAACCTAGACATTTATTTTATGAAGAGTAAAGAGCATTCCATCATTTAGTGTCTCGAAACTCGGAATGTTTTTGGGAGCATACAGGGTGAGTCACAGATAAAAATATTAATATGAAATTGAACTTTTCTTGATATCTTTAAGTTTTCCGCATAGACCCATTGTATTTTGTATCGATGAGTTATGAAGCTGTACTGTATAACGTTTGTTAAGTTAGATTCCAAAAGAGTCAGTTCAGGCTATGCTATGCGTTAGATAGGGTAAGGTTCGGAGCCTATCTGTAATCTAAATATTATTGCAAGCGAATGACTTCAACTACGGTGAAGGGTTACGTGCAGTTACGTACCGAGTAATTCCTATTAGATTACATAATGTCTTTCATGGACATACGCAAAAAAATGTCCCCAATAATGCTGGATTTTGTGAAACACCCTGGATACACGGTGACAGCGAGTGTCGCTATTCTACTCGAAATAAAGAGCTCTGTAGAGAGCATTTGGATGGATCTTGTGGGGGTACTTAGGTCATGCACTGAAAAGTTGTGTAAATGCCGAGTTCGGATTTGGGGATTGACGAGAGTGAACTGGACAGTCCTACTTTTACCCCCATCATCTGATAGGCAGGAGACTTGTTTGTTACACAGAGTTTTGTGGCAGGCAGGCCAGGAAAAAAGTTTTTGAGTGGAACTTATATATTATAGATATCTCAATCTATTCGGATATGACGCAACTTCTTCAAGCTCCATTAGTGAAAAAAAACAAGGAAATGTTTTCATCCTACTCAGCGCTTATTTCATCTAAATTGTTCCTTCCTTACTCTCGTTCTTAGTAAATACCTGTTATTATCCTAATATCAGACTATTTACGGCTCCGCCACGGAGGAGTCTCGGTTTTCACTTCTTTTCCAAACATGATACATGCTTACGATGTACCATTGCGTACAGTAAATAATATGATTGTAGATTAGAATGTAGAATGAAGAAATATCTGTATTAATGAATTCTAGAATTCAAAATTGGTTGATTTTATTCAAACACACATTAAAGCAAAATTATATGACATTTCCAAAAGCAAAAATTTGTACGACCTGTTTTTTGGTAATTTGGTACACGTATCCAACGTTCCTTTTCTGCATTGGAAATTTGATGATATCTAAACTTCAAAGAAGCTTTTTGCTGTTGTTGCTAATAAACTTGAAGTCCAGACAACTTGCTAATGTTATGAGCATGAAGATGACAGCTATGTCCCCCTACCAAATAGTAATGTCTCCTTGTTGGAAATTAGAGTTGAGGAGAATTTCAACTTTCCGGCTCTTCCGAGTACTTTGAAAACTATTCTAGGCTCTTATTTACTGAGTTTATAAGTCTCTGTAGCCGAGTTTTATGCTTTTTATTAGAAAACTAATGGAAGAAAGGGTGGGGACTTTCCGTCGCCGTGCTTCTTCTCTGGAGTGAGAGCGCCTTGGCAGAGTACTGTTTACATGCAGTTAGTTATTATGTTATGCGCTGTGAGGAGAGTCTACGGCACATTAGCTTCCGTCCCACTGCCTAGGAATCTGAAAGTGCAGAGCCGAGGTTAGGAAGTTTAATATTATGGATGGATATTGGAGTCTTGGGACGTCAAGATGACATGTGACGATACGGGGGGCTCATGGAAAGAAAACGCTGAGCATAAATATTACCTGCTCTGCCCAAATCCAATTTTTATGTTCCAACGACATCCAACATCCTACCTTCTCCTAGTGCTATCCATTATGTATTTATGCGCAGGATTCGGGGTCCTAATATGGAAATGGCTTATTCCGCCTATAACACTAGAATTTAGTCATCAAAACCTCCTACAACATGTGGCTGGAGCAGCAGACCTTAAAGATTATATTAGCTATTCCTGGAAGGAGGAAAAGTCTGCGTCTGGTGGGCCTACAGTCTTCCGTCTTTATGAGCTTTCCCCAAAGTTTTGGGCTGTTCAATCTTTGGAGCGTATTTAGGTCACAAACTTGTATTTCTTGGCCTTGTTGGGCGCGTCAGAGGAAAGCGTGGCCCTTGGGGCTCTTCCTCCGCACACACAGGCCTTCCTAATAAATAGGCTTTTCTGTGTCTTCCGTCTAATGCCTGGCTCCTTTCTCGGAGCTGGGCAGTGGCCAAGCCAGGTAGACGTCTATGTATACTGCCCAACACCTCTCTCGAACTCCGGAATACCCGAATTCGGCTGAAGTTCCCAATTGATAAAAACTATTTTTCTCCCATCTCCCTCATCCAACCTGGCAGACGCGTTCATCCGAGCAGCTAGGGAGGAAAGTGTGGCAGGGATCAAGGGAACACTGACTCAACTTAACAGCCAAAACAAGATTCCATCACTCCAGAGCACCAACCCGTTCTCTGACAATTTAGCACCCGTCCGATTAAATGACTTATTTCCTATACGTTTTGCGTCGATTCGATTGGAAAGTGTGTTGATCATGCACGTGAACTTCAAATTTCGAAAGCTTAGAATTTCACCAACATTTTATGCAATTAGACCTTCAAGTTCTTCAATGGTGTCTTATTTTCAGTTTTCATGCCTCAAGTGCGAAATTTTATCCTAAAACTAAAGATAAAGTCTGAGAGGCTGTCTCAGGGATACCTACTGATAAAGCATAAAATAATTTCATTATTACATTAAGAGAAGACGCTAAGACGAACTCCTCAGAATTTGGAAAGCATAATGATTATTTTATATCTTTTCCTCCTCCGCACTCCGCTATTTCCACTTTAAATACTTTCCCTTCTAGTTGACGCAGGGTCTCGGAGTGAAGAAAGTTAATAAAATATGAAGTCGTCTTTTTATGATTGTTGCCTCTGGTCTTCTCGTAGCTGTCGACGCCAGAAGCCCTGTAAACTAAGGAGTAATGCCCTATAGCCACTCCAAAGAAGTGGAGCAAAGTCCAATATGGCATACACGGAGAGGAAATGGGATTCTTCAGGCGTCATGTGTACTCAATTCAAACGCATCTCCTGAGCTCAGGTTCCCCTCCGAAACTTTCTGAGGGCTCCACGGAGTATTGACGCTGTCGTTTACTTGCATTGTCATGCCAGACCAGACGAGGCGGACTTAAGTTCTTCCACTGATATTGCCTTTGGTCGTGAGCCGTTCCTTGTCTCAGGGATAAGCAGGGAGAGAGAAAAAAAAAAGAAAAGAAAAACGGTTCAAATCGATCCAATCTTTTGCCTCCACGGAGCTTTTGGTTCTGCCTTTTCTTTTTAAAAGCGGAGATTGAAAAGCAGCGATTGGGAAGGATCAAGGTGGAAATGTTGGGAAGAGTACCGAGAAGACAGTTATGGTTTTGGGCGTCTTCGATGACTTTTCCCTTCCGAGCACACAGTGACAGGGGATTAGATGGAAAGTGCACGGAGACAGGTTTTCACTTTCACCTTACTTCCTTATGCACGGAGGGTTGGAGGATTTCAGTCAACAGGATTTTTAAGCAAATTGTTATTGCAAAAACAAACGGTTTAAACTCGTTTTAGGTATATCACTAGTCACGCTTTTCGACAAAACGAACGGTTCAAGACGACGTGAGATAATCTAATAACTGGTCAGTGTTTCCATTTCTCATTTCTCCGCACCTCACGCAACGTCTGACACTCTGAAGATTCGACACGCAGCAATATTCGTTCATCAATGTGGGTTACCAAATATACCTACGTTGCATATCTACAGAATACACGCACAAGCTGAAGATAAATATCTGTCTGCTCATTTAATATACAATAATATCATTTGAAACATTTGAGTTTGCAAAACCGTATGCTTTGGCTCGTGCTTTCCAACCCTGGTTTATCAGAAGGTGCTCAGCTTTTGGATTGGAAATGATGACTTTTGTGAAGCGTGTAAGCAATTCCAATACAAGGACAGGCCCGACGGCATGGTGAGAAGCTTTTCCCAATGCAATTTTCTATTTGACGAGTTTGTTGGGCTGCTGGGCAGGTTCGGGGTTCGACGTAGACGAGGTACTGTATGTAGAATGTACTTTTGCTGAAGCTTTAAGTGTGCGGTGTTGTTGGTCCTGTAGTCCTGTCGTTTTTGTCATATGTCAGGAAGTGTTACTGCCTGGCTTCTTGGTCTGATGACTTTATATCACACTCACTTGCCTGATATCTATACATAATCTGCCAGGCGGATATGAGGTCCCAGGGGGTCTCCCACCAAAAACAATTTTATCCTACAAACAATTTTTGCATCTTTCAACCGTTCCATAAGCTTTCTACTCTAGGTACCTGGCTGCTTTCTCTTGTCATTTTCTCCTCAAAACTACCAGGCTAACGAATCTCACTGGTTCCAAAACGGAAAGTTAAACGTGAAAAGTTTCATGGATTAACTTTTGGAGAAAGGTTTTTGGGTTTGATGATCATGAATTTTAATGACACATTTAATCTAGTCTACCTTACTAACCAAGAATAATGACTTTCGATTTACTCTTTCAAATTTGCACTTTCAGTTGTCCGGATATAAAAAAAAATCTAGTTACTTATGCTAGATTTTCAGGTTGACTATAATCGATGCATATGCTCACGACTAGTAGAATTTAGTGTTTAAGCATTATGCGAAGTACCCTGTCTATTAGTACATTGATTTTATATTATAAGTCATTTACTTTAATTACAATATACGCCCTGAAAACAGAACTTTAAGGCTGCAAATTTGTTTCGTAGTTAATTCCGTGACTCATTAAGTATTGCATTTTTGGTTTAATTCTTTCCAACCCTGCAGGGTTCTTTCTGCATTTCCCTGATTTGATGCGTGGGAAATACAAGGAAGTTTTATTTTATGTACCTTATGTAACATGCGGGAACAAAGCATGACTACGGCAGTTGTTCGATTCCTTTTCTCCATTTCACTTTACGTTGATAGATTTGCTTGGGCTCTCCAAACCTATAAAACGAGATTTCCTATCCTGAAAAGGAGTTGGGCTGCATGTAAGTAGAAGTATATACTTGAGAAGATGATCGTTTTTTTGTGTGTGCGTTGAGCTCCAAGTCTTTTAACATGTTCCTTGAGGGCAAATCACGACAACGGAGATTAACAGCTGTAAAAACACTGGAGAAGAGAAGGGAATAAAAAATAGGATTCGACGGAAATTGAACAACCCGACGGAGGTTGCTCTAACCTAAACTAAAGCCTACCTACAAACAATCAGTCAGGACTGGCATTGGCGGGTTTATGAGCCAGACGCTTAACCGCCCGTGACTGCGAAGTAAATGCATTTTGAAATGAGTCGAAAAAACTACGCGAGCTTCAGCGCTCCTGAGAAGAAAATATTATTCGCTATGGTGCAGCTGTCATAAGGAAGCCTGAGGAAAATCCGGCTTTCACCAAACCCGCGAAGTTTCAAAAATCAAGGGACACTTTATGTAACGATAACGATATTTCTATTGCATTTGCAAATGAGATCTGGTTGTCCACAAATGTCTGGTCATAATCGGCTTAATGATCGCATATTGCGTGTATTCAAAGAAACGGTGTTGTCCGTTCCGTAAAGACTGCACGAAGTGAACGGAATGAAAAAGGAGGTGAAGAAATGAAGAAGGTTTGTGTGTAGATGTACAAAAAAAAGAGGTTCATGTGATGGAAATTAAGACAGTGCTTCTTGTTCCAGGATTTTCCATCCTTCCTTCCACCCCTCATCATCCTTTTCTTTGACTTGACTACTCTAAGCTCTAACAATAAACTCTGGCCCAAGGCGTCTTCCAAAAACTCCACTGCAATTGAGAGACACATGCAAATATTTGACAACCTGGTTCCGTAAATCAGAAACTGGATAGAAACTACTGTGCAGTGCACTTAAAGAGAACATCAAATGGTCGTTTTACGGAGGAGTATAGCTGCTACTTGTTTCCGCCGTATAATTTGGTAGTCTGTGTATGTATGTAGGTACAGGTATAGGTACCTCTTGGTAGATCAATGCACTGCACTGGTTCCAGTCGAGCCATGTCCATTGCGTAATGTATTCCGAGATAAATGCATAATGATTGTTTTTATAGTGAGAAACTCCAATTTGACTGAGGGTTATCCAGAGAATCTATGCCTGCTCACGCCTTCCATCCCATTAGCCAAGGCAGGAGTAGCCTGAGGCTACGTTCCACTACTACGAGACCATTGTGCTTCACTCCTATTATTCGGAAATTGAGGAAAGCACACAAAACGCACGACACGACCCTTTTTCTTTTCTCATCCCAAACAACTTCTTGTCTTGAGAAAATCCGTCTGACTCGACTTGCACACAGGAGTTTGCAATTTATTACTATTATTTTTTCGTTTCAAATTGATTCACGGATGGTTGGAGAAGTATTAATTGGATTTCATTGTGCTTCTCCTGGACAAAGTATAATTTGGGATATTCTCTCTTAATTCCCCTGCCTTCTTTGGGCCCTCCTGGCAGGTGTTCGTCTTTTTATTGACCATTTCAGAGAGTGACTCGCAAGTTCTCATAATGATTCACAAATTGTGATTTATAGGCCAACACTCCTGTGTTTGTATATAGGTATACGCTTTCTGAAGATGACCTCTTTATAGACGGCTTTGCTGAACTGGCGGGCATTTTATTCATAATTTCTATGTGTACAGAGTTTAATATACGTTGGTACCTTACCTAGTATACTGTACTCTGCTGCTTGTGCAAAAAACGCTCCAGTTCAAGCCGGAAAGTGTCTTAACATACATTAAATTCTAAATTCTCTGCCAGTCTCTCTGAGATTTAAAATTTATGATGTCAGGAGAGCATATAGCACCTCTCAGGTGTGGCTGAAATTCTGAATTTAAGAGCCACTAAATAATAAAGTCATTCTAACATGAATAGAACGAATAGCAGAGGAGGTAGGTAGAGAGGCTGAGGGAAATAAAACAAAAATGACACTTTTCCACTCCACATGCGGACTAGGGGTTTTTAGATATTCATGGAATCCTACCTCGACTATCATGTGTATGGAGATATATGACTCCGAGATGTGATTTTAGAGCTCGTTATGGCCCTTTTCTCGCTCGACTTGTAGGCTGGGAATGGCTATGGGCGAAATAGAACTATAGGCTGACAGTGTTAGGCCTAATGGGAAGGACAGGAGAAAGGGAAAACGAGGGTAATGGAAAACGCGAACTTGCACTTTCAGCATGAATAAATCATTAGATGTTTTTCAGCTTTTTGTGAAATTCACACTTTAGGCCTTGAGTCCTAATCCTGGTGCCTTGAAGAGATAGGGAACCAAGGAATGCTCAGGCGACAAGGACTTTACTCTTTTGCAAACCAACCAGACGGTTTAAAATATGGACAAAGTCTCATCCTCCAGTACCCAGGTCTCCAAGAATTCTAATCGAGCAACTATGTACATATACATACATATACAATACAAGCTCGACTTTCTTCCTTTCCACAACTCTCCGCTTCTGACACGTTTTACATTACGTTTATACAATACACGTATTCTAGGTACAACCCTTCTTAGTCCCTGCCGCTCCTGCCCTCATTCTAATATTGTACCTAGTTGAGAATTTTCACAGATTCCAAGTCTCATTGTAGAAACTATTTTAGGATTTAACAGGCAGACAGGTATGCGGCGTAGAAAATTAAACTAAGAAGCGTACAGTACAGATCTTACTTGGAATCTGCGTGTGCTCAGGATTCACGACTTCTCAACAATCTGACAACTTAAACCAAAACCATGTATGTCAGCCTAAGTACTAACTTAGGATTAGCTGGCCCATGTTGACTTTATTTATTAATTCCGATCATCG
This sequence comes from Ceratophysella denticulata, assembly GCA_034694925.1. Classification (NCBI taxonomy): domain Eukaryota; kingdom Metazoa; phylum Arthropoda; class Collembola; order Poduromorpha; family Hypogastruridae; genus Ceratophysella; species Ceratophysella denticulata. The sequence goes on from JAQFYT010000064.1 coordinate 39,256, forward strand.
TGGTCCGAATCACAGAGTTATGAAATGTTTGAATGTCCTGAGAAATGGTTTTTTGTAGCTTTTGGTTGTACTTCGTATTCTAAACAGAAATTTTGGGTAATGCTACAAGAGTGATAGGAGCCAGAGTGTTTTCTGGTTGAATTTATGCTAGTTTCGTGGTTCCATTCAGAGTTTTGAAAAGTGAAAGTTCTTTTTCTTGTACTTTCCCTTTCTTTCTCTCCCGAGTGAAATGCATAAAGGATCCGTCGAGTCGAGTTGGGGGCTAGGGTCTTGAGCAGCACTGGGATTGGGACTGGAGACAGGAGTGAAATGTATTTATTTCCTTCCTTCGATCTGCTTTTTAGTCATTTCTCTGCATGTACTTAAGTGAAGGCTTGCGGGTTCACTATGGGCAAAAATGTTTATCTAAATGTGGGTGTAGGTAAGTAGAGGGAATCTTTTCCTGCAAGTACCGTATTCTCCACGTCGGAACGTATTAGTCTTACCCGATCTTCCCTAATACTGCACTTTATTCCATGGGAAAATACAAGAGCCTTTAGGCACTTATTGTAAGACTCGTTTGATTTAACTAAGTTCACATTAATGTTAACTCAACGGCTTATTATCCTGCGCATTCCTGGCAATCTGAGGTCACACTACGAGTTAAATTACATCTTACATAGATATGATATAAAATTCATGGTGTGCTCAGCCTAGACAGTTTAGCAGGAAGTAGACGAGACTGAGCATTAAAAAGTAATAAATACGAACGGATTTTGCAACCTCCAGTGTATTTACAAAGTTTTTCAAATTCCGCTCACCGGAACCTCACTTTTCTAATAAAATTGTTTTTCTTTTCTCTAACTTCCTGTGTTTGCAAGACACAATTCAATCAACCGGAATGTAGTCCGTGATCACAGGATTCCAGTTTAGTGTTTACTCTTACCATTTTCGGATAATTACATTTTGTTTCTCAGAATTATGTAACGCAGGCGTTTGACATTTTAGGGTTGCGCGTTCAAAGGCTTCAATAGTCGGATTCCCTGTGTCTTGAACCGTTGCTCAACGTGATGAAGTTATTGTTAATCCTAATTTGATTCGGATTATCGGTCTAACAATATCGTATAAAACAAGTACATTTATACCGTTGAATGTTGAATTACATTGTTTTAAACCAAGTTCTGGTGTAAAATACTATCGGAGAGGAGAGACGTAATTAATGATGACTTGAATATCTAAATTCTTAATCCCGACATTGGTGCGTGCTCATGCGGCGGAAAGGAGTTAATAGATGATAAAAACGTTTGGTGGGTTGGAGTTGTTATTATCACATTTGGGAGGTTTAGCGTGAGGGTTGGTGGGGTGTACCTGTAATCTGGTGATTAAATGAGGCTGAGAACTCCTTGTATTCGCTTTTCCGGTGAAGAAGAAGTAGAAGAGCGTCGTCTTCCGCTGGAGCAGATTCTATGTTTGGTCTTCTTTATTCTGCGCTTTCCTTCCGCTGCTCGTTGTTCCTGACTCTCTCGAGACTTCCCATCATTTTCATTAGAAGACGAGGGAAAAGCGAGGCTCAGGTTGTTTACTTGAGCAGAGAGATGATGGTGCTTGAGAAAGTTTGCTTTTTCCATCTTTCCTCCTTTCATGTATGTGCGGAATATGAGGAGTAGGTAGTAGTCCCATGTATATTTCCACCTGTAATATGATTACACAACTCAGAGCTATCTGCCTACCTACCTACGTTTCTCCAACCAAAAGCCAAGCCAGGTAGCTTCGCTCCTGTCCAATTTGTCTCTGTTCTCCCTGTCTACCTATACTTACATGCTTCTTGCTGTTCTGTTGCTATTGGCAAACAGATCCAGTACTAGGAACCCCACGGGAAGAACTAACAAGAACCAAATCGAGTATCCACTTGATCCCATCCTTCTCCTGGACTCTAATAAGGCTTCACTCCAATTTCATCCAACTACCTAACATTTTCCTTTTCTTTGCCAAAACGACATGGTTATTAAGATGGAGATGGAGGTGGTTATTATTTAAGGATTCTATTTACCCATTTCATGGAAATATGGTTTCAAGTTGGATTTTATTCGAATTTGAATTGTGGGCGTGTAATTCAATATGCGGTTTTTGGTCTACGATTCGGTTCTGCTAACCATTTTAGGTTTCAGACATTGGCTATTTTTAATTTACCGAATATATCAATACTAGCTAATACCCCCCGCTTAAGCGAGAGGTCTTCAAAACTGATCACTACACCGTACTGCACATACTTTGTTGGAA
>JAQFYT010000065.1:0-41435 GCA_034694925.1 Ceratophysella denticulata
TTCTCCAATGTGGTCTCAAGGACTGGTCTGAATGGTAGAATTGATTTCCAACCACAGAACCATCCTGGCTCCCTTTTGATTTTGATATCATACCGACTATTGAAATTCAAGGTTTCAATATGTTGCAAATATGATTAGAATAGATTGAAAGAACTCGGGTATTCTAGGAATTCTTGTGGTGTGCCCCACATTCAGTCTGAGAACTACGTATGTAATGCAATACCAGACACGCCCAGGCCGAGCGTCATCTTTTACCTATCCCAACATTCCGTACACTCTACGCTATCAATCAACGCCAACTTGATCAAGATGATACGAATGTTTAATCGAGTGTGGAAATCCGTTGCGCATTCTATGCAAATGTAGAACAGTTATGCCTAGTGGAGAAGATCTTATAGATATATTACCTATATAATTTCCTACTTCAGTAAAGTTTGCACTGGATCCTACTTAAATACGTCACGTTCATGGTCATTTCTCTTATCAGATACGGTGCAGGATAAATTATTTACCTGCCACTTTTTGCTGACTTTCACTTCGGAGTCATATTTCGTCCCAATCATTCGACAATACTTTTTCCGAATTTTTGGCGAGTCAGATATTTAATAGCGTCTATCTGCCACCCTGAAGTTGAATGTCATGAGAGTGGGGGGGGGCTCAATCCCAGCTCGAGTTGACACGGAACGAGTGTCCCGAAGCCCATAATCTAATCAAAGCCTTTTATTTTCCTTCCATATTTTGCAGCCGTGCCCGAAATGGAAGTGGAGGCTATCTCAGGCGGACGGGCGGAGCTGCCGTGTGATGTGAATCCGAGTCGACGTGACGATTCAGTCCATATGGTTCTCTGGTTCCGAGATGATTTCGGGAAGCCTGTCTATAGGTGAGTGAGTGATTGGTAGTAATAACCAGGCCCGTTAACAAGAAATGAGGGGAGTAGCGGATGGACGATCCGAGGCAAAAAAAACTCCAAATCCCAGCTCCCGTTATTGCTACGGCTTTCTTTCTCTGCCAGTGAAATAAAATAAAAGGAGGATGATGATGAAAGCGGGTAATGTGGTCATCCCAAACACTTTATGTGGAGGGATCACTTTCTCTCGTGGATGACGCGGCTCCTAGCCAGTAAATTGGCCTAGTTTAGTCGCACTCAGACACTTCGTCCATCAGCATTCTGTCAACTTGGCCAGTTCAATTTCTATCATTAGTTATTAGTAGTATACGCAGTAAGCGAGCATTTTAATAGCTAACAAGAACGTATCATAACTCAGAACACAATTCAACACGGAGTATGACAATGATCGCAGGTAACGATGCATTTGGCAATCTACAAAACTTTGTGCCAAGGTTCATCGTATTTATAATTATAAATGCAAAGAAGAAGCCCAATGGTGTCTACGAGTGAGTAGTCACCATTTTCTCGGAAGTTTTTGTTTCTGGAACAATATTCAGTTTAAGAAGGTTTCAGGCTTCAGCGGTTATGCGAAATCGATCTATGTATACAGGGGAGACTGGATTTAATATATGCGCGAGAAAATTGGGGCTGATTTGATAAAATCCTGATTCAATGCGCACATTACACCTAACAGCAAACACGAAACGATTTACTTTTTGTCGCTTCAAGTGCGTAGAACTGTGGACCTTTTCGTAAGTGGAGAACCTGGCAGTGCATTAGTCAATCTATTACTCACTATATTTTATCCCAGTGCCGTTGACAAATGGTTAAAAATGTAAACAAAATTTCAAAGTGTAACATTTTATTAACAAGAGCTTATTATATGCACGAAATTTTATGCGAAATGACGCAAGACGACGGGAATTTCATGGTAGGGTCAATTTCATAACTGGTCAACGAGAGTTGACGCAGAACGCGTTGGATAAGATCCCTTCCTGGATCATGAACCAGCCGCGGATATGTAATGAAAACACTATTCGGGGACAAAAGGATGAGTTATAAATCTTACATGCTCTCCTCATCTATTGACAGTTTGGATGTTCGTGGAAAGCCATTTAACTCTGCTCGGCACTGGTCCTCCTCTCTGATATTTGGGACTCGTGCCCACTTCCGCACCGTCACGGAACCCGCCGTCCTCGTCATTGAGAATGTCAAACTGGCCGATGAAGGTGTTTATCGCTGTCGAATCGACTTCCGAAATTCTCCTACCCGCAACTTCCGCTTCAACCTCACCATCCTAGGTATGGGCAATGTCACTATATAAATCTAAACTAACAGCTAAGCTTAGACACGTGCATAGTGGTATATGTGTAGGTTTGTCGACATATGTATCTACAAAATTCTGATGTGCACATAACTGCAACCCATTGAAACAAAACGGATTTCCGTTTTATGTATTAACTTTGAAATTGACAAAATAATGCAAGGTACAATAAAAACTCGCTTTTCTTGGAAGACGTTATATTCCGGGTTTGAAACAACGACAGGTCTAGTGTGTAGACTACAGTTTCGGCTGACAATAGTAATAATACATCTCTGGAAAGGAAGAAAAAGAGTTCAATCAGCAATTTATTTAAAAAACGAAAGAAAAAGTGGTGGTCCTAGTTTGATATTCTTGTCATTTTTCTTGTGCTTTGTATGCAGTGCCTCCAGTATCAGTGTCGATCTATGATCCAACCGGGAGACTCCTGACGAGTGTCGTGGGTCCACTTCGAGAAGGAGCTGATTTATCTCTCACTTGTAAAGTTCAAGGAGGTAAGGATTCAGACACAGACACGAAAAAACTACGAATTCTTCATCATTTTTTCTTTCTTTCTGTTCCCCCAAATCTTAAATATATGGTTCCTTCCTTCACGTCACTTCTCCACTATTCATTCTGTCTCGGGCTCAAGTGGGACTCTTGAGTTATTTCTTTATGATTCTCTTTACATTCCTCATAGTCAAATTATATATCTGACAATTACTCACATCTAGCCCAGGACAAGGCTTTCTATCCAATACTCTGTATGCATAGACTACAGGGTCGTATCAGAGCTTGTGGCACTCAAACTCAGTACTTCCCAAGCCTGTTGTGAGGAGCAAGTGGACCTATTATTGATTAGTAGGCCACTCGTATAAATAGGCCACAAATCGGGCTCAATGCAGACTCTCCTGATTACCAAGCCATAATTAGCATGGAAATCTGGTAAGGCATCAGAAGCCAATATTTGAGACATGTTCTTTAGTTTTACAATTAGTATAAAAACACAAGAGAATTGGTATTTAAATATTCTATCACTAAGAATGCATTATTCAATTACCAATATATAAGTAAAAGCATGGAATTCAACGTTTACTTCGATGAAATAAGCCATTTCATCAAGTACGCCAAGATTAAGACAATGGTTCTGAGATTCTACTTGCCTTACATTACACTTGAGTTTACATCTTCAACGGAATTGTAAGCGTACTAAGATGGTGCTAAAAATAATAGTACTAAAATTCTTATCGATTCTACATATTTAAAATTGGGAATATTGAATACCCAGCTGGATAGCCACATTCATAAATTTCTACCCTAAAAAACGAATGCAATCTGTACTAATTTCTGCCGCCGCTACGGTCCTGGCAAAGGAATTGGCCCTTTGACATCATTCTTCCTCCTATCGCTATGGATTTAAATTTAAAGTATACTTCAGTGCACTTCCAGTGCAATTTATCAGCCAAAGCAGGAAGTAATACATTTATTACACTCTCACTTGAGAAAAAAAGAAAAAGAAAGAAAACGTCGTTTCTTTTCATGGTGCTGAAGAGATGTTGAGATTCATTTCGTTTCCCTTTTGCATGGTTCCCTTGTCTTGGTTGTCTTTCATCTCTTCACCCTGTAAGTAGAAAGCGGGAGAAAGGCAGAGCCAGGCCAGGGCTGAGTGGGCTGAGTGACCATAATACTCTATTGGAGAAGGAGGCTCTAGTTTGCCCAAATCCTTCAGCCCCTGTTTTGGCTTTTCATCATGATTTCCCCAACATTATTACATTCCTTATCTGATCTCGAGGGAGGAGAAAACAAAGGAGAGACAGAGAGAGCCCCCAAAGCCATGCCACACCACTCTAGGTCTTCGTCTTCTTCTTATGTGCGGAGGAGCGAGGCGAATTGAGAGTCCACAGAAAAGAAAGCATGAGATTGTTGTTACAGGAGCACCAGTGGGGAAATTATAGATTGAAGACGAACACTGTCGGATTTCGTGTATTTCTAGTTTCATTAATTCCTGATTCGGATTTTATCTCTCACGACAATTCGTGGCGTAAAACAGGAGAGCTGCCTAGATTTAAAACAAATAAACTTCGCTTTCGCCGTCGGAAATCTTTGCCACCCTATACGCTGATGTTAAAAGTTCAATCATAATATCTTATATTATTGTAGAAATACAAATGCAAAAACGACGGCTGTCCCAAAACTGAAACCGGCTTGAGATTTGGGACTGGGGTACTCTGAGACCCAAACTTGTGATGCCAAGTGTACACTGTTCGGTACTAGAAACGAGTTTGATATCAAAATCCGTATCAATTTCATACATAAGTACAATTTCACAGACATTGATTCGGACACTAGGTATATATCTAATAAATCGTTTAAACCACATTTCAGAACACCGTAATGCGGCTGCACTTTGTCCTGAAGCCGGTCAATCCAGTTTTGTTCCGTTCCAGCTTTCCTGATTCCTATATCAAATAGCAGAGAAAGCGATGAGGAAGAAACAGATTAAAGTTGGGGCAGACAGGCGAGGACAGAGAGTCGACGGGTAGATTGCATGTGTGCGTTGTGCGTGTTACCCGGGTCTCCATGTGTGCGTAACACGAGCCCAATGTCAGGGGAAAACTCATAATGAAATCATATTAATGCGTGCACTGGTTGGGCCTACCGACTGTAATGAAGAAATTGTGAAGGTATACTGCATAGCATATAAGGATCTCAGCAGGAAGTGAGACGCACGGGGATGGAAGCCTAAGTAAAAAGTTTTCTTCCCTGTTTCTATGCACTTTGCATGGTTGTCAGCCCTTAACAAAACATTCCTGCTGGTCCGGATAATCTGAGTTCATTAGTTAACCTGCTAAAAAGTTTCCTGAGAACTAATTGTATGCATGTGCCGTGCCCCTGCTTTTTCTTGCTTTTCTTTCAACAAAACAATGCTCAACTGTCTATTGTCTAAATCCTTCAAGGCCTGGATCAGGGCGTAGCAGGCAGTTAAAAGTCATCGTTCCCCACTGCATTGAATAACTGTAGAAAAGTAGAAAGTAGGTAGGCAGGGTTGGTAAAATAGACTATTTATACTGAAAAACTAAGTCCTAGTTTCTTAAAATTAGCTTTAACCAAACAGGCCAATTTTGTCTAGTTTGACCAAAATACACATCCCAAATTCAACATAAATACGCAATTATTCTCTTACTTTACTTACTTTACTTATCATTTTTTTATCACAGCTTATATCAGTGTTCCCGCAATATGCGCACCTTTCAACCCGAACAAATTAATAGTCTTTAAAGCCATTATCCGCAAAATATTTCAGGTGTTAAGGTTGATATTATTGTTAGATTCAATTTAATATGGCACTGAATGTAATGAAAATGGGGAGCGAGTTCTGGAATTTAAATTTTTAGCTGTACCCGTTGCTGGTCAATCTTGTTTATCTGATTCTCCGGATTTGTTCTGATGCCCTAAATATATATCATTTGGGTTACGGCACTAGAAGCTTGTCTTTGGGCACATGTCAACCCTGTAAAATTCAAAAAATTCCAGCGTCGTGAAGTCTTATCCGAGAAGGCAGTGGTGATGCTATGCAAATGAGGGTGGGGCCAGAGAGACGGAAGAAGCGGCTTTCAAGTCATAAACTTTAATAAGCTTAGACAGTCCTGGGTTGATTGTTGATGTTTTTCTTTGAAGGTTTGGAGGTCTTGGGAGATTTCGTGGAGAGATTAAAGAGAGACAGAGAGGACAGAGTGAGAAAAACAAAAGAAGAGCTCCTGCTATTAGGCCGGATTGGGATGTAGATGAGGCTTTCCCTTTGCATAATCCTCTTTCCCAAGCAGAAACAATGGGGCTGAAAGAGTATAAAAATGTTTCGAGCCGAATTATAGGCACAATGTGCACTTGGACAAAGGCGGGTCATATCATAACCTCATTCATAGACTAATGCCTCCCAGCACGTTCACTTTCAACAGATGACCTTCACTGGGTTTAAATATATAGCTGTGTCGCTCTTCCCGGGGTTTGACTCCTGACCTTTGTGTTTCATGCAGGATTCAATTCGACTATTTCTTTAAATTCATCGTTCATTGTGATCATTTTACATTCGAACGTTTCAAATTGGCGTTATACGCTTAACTGTTTCAGTATGTAATATGTTAACGTTAACTGCTTCAATTTACGTGTAATCTTTTCAACTATTATAAGACCCTAAGACTTTTTTTAGCATTGCAATTTATGAAGTTCGCCGGTTTACTTGTCAGTGCATGAGCGACTAAACACTGCGGCAACACTAGTCTTCCTGTACATGTTTTCCATAATTTACACCGAAGCCAATATTGGAATGGAAAGGTAGCTTGTTATCTCATGTATCTGTATCACTGAGTTATACATGTACAGATGTGTTGGTAAATGTAGTGCCGCAATGCAATTAGGTGCTGTTGGACACAACACAGCAACAGCTGTACATATGTACACAAGCCTTTAAGACGAAGCGTCTTAAAACTGTCCGAGAAATAGAAACTAATTTTAAAACTTCCCGCGGACTGTAACAGTGATGTCCGTGTACATTTCCGAGTTGAAAGCTCGTTCCAGGTATATTTTATTAGAGTGTGAGGTGTAATCTGTATTTAGACGGAAGAGGTGGAATGGGTTAGGGTGAAAGTGGAGAAGGTAATTTTTGGTGTGTCAAAACCATAATATTGATCAGGAAGTCAGTTGCTGGGGTTCGTTCGGGACGCGGAGAGTTGGAAATCAGTCAAGTTGAATGCGAAGGGCGGGTGGAGGCAGGGACTGACTGAGCCCGTCTCCTCCAGTCCCAAAAGGACCTGTCTAAATCAAGATTGGACTAGAGAGAAAAGGTAGCTTAGTTTTCGTTCCACTTTCACTTCAACTCAGGTCGGTCTGGTCCTGAAGCAGAGAAAAACAGAGGATGGTATGAATTGGTTCCACGTCAACGGATCAACATCCGCAGTCAAGGTTTCAATAATAAGTTCCTAGTATATATAGCCAGAAGCTAATTTATTGAACATTAAAGTACTCAAACTCAAAAACCAAGTTGGGAAACAAAGTTATACAACTATACTCAACGTTTGTAGCCAATTTAACTTTTTAAATTGATTTCCCCAACACGAAATGGCTTGATGTTCGCCTCGTGTTCGTCGCATGCACTATGAGCTCTGGAACATCCCAACAATTTGGGTAGAATATAAGACAACTAGAAAAATTTAGCTAATAATAGATTTATTCTAGTTCTTCACATATGACGTTTTATGGGATATGACAGGAGTTTTAGTGAACTTGTATTGTAATCCCTGGGAGTACCCCTAATTACAATACTAAGAAAAATTGTTTCCCACGAGTTTTTATCTTACATATATGGGTAGGTAGCCGTACCTGAATGGATTACAAGTACAGTCGGTGAAGCTGTAACAACTAGCGTCCATCTCATAAAATATCTACGTGTACAAATCCTAGCCACCTGGAATCCACGTATATGACACATTTTAAAAAATTTAAAGTCCGAACTATATTTCATTTTGTATTCAATGAACCAGAAAATAGACACGGATCAAATTGCAGGTGTGAATTGGATTGCACAAAACTAGGTAGACTTTCGTTAGGATATAGTGCTCTAAAGTTCGGGGAGAATACGAACGCATGTCCACCCATACGGTTAAAGTTGCTATTGAAACCCATATCGGTAGTTAATTATGAAATTGGCTCGCGTTCGTGCTGAATTGACGGCAGATTTAAAGTAAAGGCCTATAGTACTCCTCGATCCGCAGAGAGTTGGCATGTCTTTTTTCTCTTACCCGAAAAGAAAGCCGAGCTATTCCCAATGAACTCGTTAGTGGGCCTGTAAAACGAGGCTCGTTATTATGACGGTTTGAGAGAGAATGTCAATAACACTCAGTTTCTTTCCATCTTGGTCTCCCTCTCTTGAGTTCGACCATCTCCTCTTGGCTCAAATTACCTTTCTCTCTAATGGATTTTAGAGGTTCATCCCTTGGAATTACTCTGTCCTGAGTAGGGGCCAACAGGATCCTGGCCACGGAGAAAGTGATTCTCGTAACGCCTTTCACGCACCAGCTTCACTTTCTCCACAAAATTTTCCAGGTGCAACAGAGTCTTATTACGAGGAACAGGAGGAAGTTGTTTGGTTGTGAGAGAGACGGGCGTACTGGTTCTACGTCCTAAATTACCTGATTAAACCTCCTTCACGACTCTAGGCACCAACTGTTTGAGACCGATTTACGACTCTATTATGCCTCCTTCTCCTTTTCTCCTTACAGCAACCTCCTTCCGCTTTCTACCCTCAGCTCTCGCTTTCTCCCAGGTAATGTAATGTGAAATGGATTTTCTTTGTCTTGTGAAAATCGGAGAGTTCCACTCTTCCAACCAACCCTGAAACAGATTTCTGGGCTGATGTGATCTTGACGATACTCAGGCGGCTTTCGGGAAGTGTGGGAAGGAAGAAAATACTCATGCACTTACAATATTTTAGTAGCACAGCCTGTGAAAGCCTTGACTTTAATTTCAAGAATTTACAAACATCCTGTTTTTCTAACTTCTCCTAATTAGGATTCTAGAAGGACAGGAGTAGTATTCTACACGCAGTTTGTGGAACTTTCACGTAATTACTAATTGTTAGTAGGTGGCCGTGGCGGTACAGCGTAAACTTTAACACATTTACTGGAAAATGTTTTCACGACAAATGCAAGTCTGTAATGCTATGTATCTACTAATAGACTAAAACATGGCATAAATAGAACAGGACGTACAGGGGTCCTCATAAAACTTCGACCTCTCGGGTTTTGAATATGCGAATGTCGTTATATGGTATTTAAGATATATTGGTATCAAATTTAAATTTGGTCTACTGTAAGAGTTCAAGTGTGTGATTGTGATTGAATTACAATCAGTATCTGACTCTTAACCTTTACTAATATTTCATAAAAAATTGAAACGGATGTATTCAAATAGACGACACTTGGAAGAAATTACACCGTGCGACACAAAAAAATTGTGTAATTATTCCTTTATAGGAATAGTTGTAAATTTTGGTCATCAGGTACTGCGCAATTTGTAATAAACTAATTCCGTACGGTTACCTAATAAAAAATTCTCAAATTTCATGAACAACACCGACATATCACGTTAGATATAAGTTTCTTGCTTTCAACGGCTTCTCTAAAAAAGAATGCCATATTATTCGCAAAAGGCAAGTAAACATTTTACATTGACCAAATAAATTTAGTATAACACTTTGCAATTACTATACTCGTGCTATCCAGATATAAATGGTACTAACCAAGGAAATACTCTTTACATTATTTCACAAGATGCTGGAAACCCTTCCTGAAGTTTCTTCCAGAGTTTACAAACATACAATTTTCCTAATTTGGCATTCCGCAGGCAGAAATGACACTGTGCACGTCGTAGTTTGCGGACGTTGAACGTAATTAGCGTAATTGAAACTTGGCTTAAAATGTGTCTCTTGTAAGCTCGTGGAGCTGTACATCAATGTATAATTAAAAGTTTTGGAAGAGCAGAAACCTGGCTTTCAAGTCTCTGCTCTGGGACTTGGAACCACAAGCCAGGCCATACCGCAGGGGAAATTGTAGATTTTTAGAGGAAGTGTAGTGTACATGGAGTGGACAGGGCTGGAGTATGAAAACAAATAGCTGAGAACAGGAGTAGATGTACCGAGAGTGACAGATAAATTTAAAATTCCAATTGTGGACCGGAGTGGAACAGATAAGCCAAGTTCCAGCAGTAGTAGAGCGGATATATCTCTTTTGCCTTCCGCCTCAATTCCACTACACTCACACAATCATCCCCTTTGCTATTACGCTACACAGTACCAACGAGGATCACACAGGATAGAACTTGGTCATTTTAGCACTGTCACATCCAGTATCCAGTTAAACATTCTATTCTGTGGTAAACTTCGCCATATTTTGCTCGGTTTAAAATGTATAGATAAATGTAAGAATATGTTTGCGAGGAACAAACACGTTTTGAATTGCAGTTTCGAAAAATTTGACGGTTCAGGCTATAAGGGTGTGCAGGGCCTTGATTTTTGCTGTAATGGGCTAATTTCACCTATTGGCTGATTTTATGCTTTGGCTGCTCTGAGTTGGCCAACTAACCTCGAATCCTAGCGAAAACAAAATTAACATTACAATGCAGTTTACAAAAATTTATCGGTTTCTGTTGCACACGGGTGTGATTTTCTAAACATAATCACCGCGTGTAATTTTAAATGTAATTAACGACAGCTGACATGTTAAATTTGGAAATTAAATATTTGTGACGGAATTTACCGTGACCGAATTGACCAGGGATCTACTTAACGGTATGCCAGCAAGTCAATTCCACCGCAGTGAGCCGTCGGAGTGTATCCTGTGTATGGACACATATTCAACCTTCTGTTGTCAACCTTTGGGATGACGGGGATGTCCGTGTCCGTCCAAGTCAGACTCTTGCATCCGGTGACACTCAAAACTCAAAGTGGCAGATGGACGACACTGAAAATCCTATTTTTGCACTCCTCCTCACACTTTTCAACTTTTTCTCTCTTCCGGAATCTCTTTTATCCGGCTAGCGCTATGTATAACTCTCTGTGGTTCGTTGTTATCCACCAAGTGTCACGGCGAGCGTCCCTCTGTAGATTCCTATCATCCTCATTTCACTCTCCTTTCAATCTTCAACCCACAATTTTGAGTACGTACTTTCTGAGGGCTTGTCAGGGTCGGGGCATATGAGGTTTCCTTTTATCTTATCTATCCATCATCTTTCATAAGTTTCTCTGTCATTCTCGGAATTAATACTTTTCATTCTTTTGATCCGCGCATTTTGACGCTTGTCTTTCTGTTTCAAGAACACTTTTATGCATTTAATTGTTTGGTTATATGTAATTAAACATAGCCTTCAAATAGTATATATTACGCGTTTCGAATTTTTATCAATAATCCGCTCCAACAAATGCGATTTAACTATACACTCATGTAAAGTCGTTTTATGTACGCACGCTTGAGTTTTATTTTAATAAGTTCTCATTACGACAGTTCTACCAAATAACTTGTTTACATGTTTTCCAATTCATGACTCAAACAAAGGACATAAATTTAGGTACCTAAGTGCTTTGTGAGGTTACTTTTAATCACATCTATCAAACGAATGAACGTACCTACAGTAGTACTGTAGACCTACGCATACTGTACCTATACATATCTTGCATTTGAGGCATTAAAACGAGGCTATGATGTACCAATTTTATTTCTTCAATTTCAAGAGTGGCGTTTGTCAGTAATTCGATGTGAAAAGCAGTGATGCACGATGAAGATTAACCGGTAGTCTAACCTGATTTCCGCACTAAGTAAAAAGCGTAGAACTTTGAAACTTATTAATACCTGAGCTTGAGAAGTTTAGAAACAGCTACTAAAAGGAATTCTGGATTTACTCATCTTCGGCATGACGGCACATAGATCTTCCGTGAATGAGATTAATCTAATCTAAAGTCACTTTTTGCAATGCAGTTCTTTCAAATTGAAAGCAGCAGCGTCATCACATCAAGTCTCTTTTCAACTTTTATTTCAACCTAAGCTCAACCTGAAGTGATGGTGCGTAATGAGATAGGAAGACGCATTTGAAGTTTGGTGGACTCAAAGCCCCTTATAGAAATCCACAAGGTATTCCTGTTAAATTAAAGCTTGCAGAAATTAATCCGTTGTTGTGTATTTTTTGAATTCTTAGAATTTAATTTACAGCCCTCTTAAGTTGATAAGGTAAGACGAGAATATCGCTCCGCTAAAATTGACTTCCAGATTCCATTATGGAAGCAGAGCTAAAATCCGTCGTGTTAGGTAATCCAGCAAGACCATGATGAAGTTGCTTTAATACAAGTCGGATGTGGTGTAGTCTAGAGCCAGACTTAATACCATGTAATCTAATGTGAGGGTTTAAGTGTTCACTGCGTAAATAGCTGGGAGGGGTCACAACACTCCGGTTGGCGGATATCCGAAGCGCCTGAATTCCAAACAAGGGTATTTCACAGTTGATGCTCCAGCCATGGCCTCAACCCCGCTTGTCTCTTTTGCAGCCCCCCAGTGAATATAGTCAATTTCAGTTAATTGCCCCACAAGCACTTTCTGTCCCAAAAGGAATTACCGGCTCCTCAGCAGCTCGGGGAGAACGGGAGCGAGGAAGGGATTCTCGAGTGCATTCTAAAAAAGAGCTTGCCGTAGCAAGAAACATGGAATGCAATAATGTTTTGCCTTGTGAAAGAAAGTTGACACAGTCGATACCATTATGATGATACAGAGACGGGAGTATAATACATACAAAAGTGAGCATTAACTAAAAGAACTTCCGCTCTTCGCTCCGAGAGCCGTCTACAAAGACATCACCATCATCATCATATCCAAGTATTCCATGTCTATTGGATTCATCAACGTTTCGGCTTGGCCAGTTTTGTACGAGCACGAGCTTTCGAGTGATTCGACTATTTTTGGAATTTGTTACCCCTTATATCTTGAGTTAGGAAAATTTAGCTAGAAAATACGAAAAGTAAATTTTTGTAATGATGCATTTATAGTTGTATTGTATTTGGTAGACATGGCATCGAATAACACAATCATGCCGGTTAGTTTTACCGCATGACGTATTAAAAGACGTTTGCATCTTCAAAATATTTTAAGTCATGTTTATATGAAAGCGTTAATCACTCGAATTTGAAATGGTCAAAAAGCTAAATACTCCAAGGCAGAATGGCGGAAAACCTTAACATTTATTACTTGGTGAAAACGCGAATGGTGTTGTGTAAAATAACAACAGCATCCCTGTTATAAACCCCCCTAACGAACCAAAGTGGTGGGCTCAAGTTCTTTGTATCGCTCACTACTTTGTTGGCGTCAGAAGCGAAGTGCGTCGTGTGTACCCTTCCCTTCACTTTCACTTAGTTATGACTATGACATGTTTATTTTTTGATCTTCTCCCAATACCAGAACTGACACGCAACACCATCACTAGTAATAGGGCGAAATAGAAAATAACACTTGTTGCCCGATAATACGGACCTGAGTAACAACGCAATTTACATTAGACAGCTATGGAGAGAAAGCATACAGGAAGAATAAAAGAACACTTCAAAAGCTTGGCTTCCTGAGTTGAATAACTTTGTTGTATGTATGCTGGTTCAGGGTTCCTGACATTAATCTTATTTGGTCAAAGTGGTGCTACATATGAACAGGGATGAGCCACGAATTTTAGTTTTTTCAACTTCCTTGACCGAACCGAACAGTTATAGTCTATCGTTTGATCCAATTCGTTTTAGTTTCCCTTTGATGTATCTACTTTACGTTAACTTGCTGGCATGTTAGAAAGCAAGGACTTCAAAACGTGTTTCTTTTACTTTTCAGGAAAACCGGTGCCACAGATTGAATGGAGGATAGGAAACGAACGAATAGGTTATAATGAGCCAACCTACCGACTCGAAAATGGGGAATACCACACCAAACAACTCCGAGAAGTTACGGTACGACGGGAGCATCATGGAGCTAATTTAACGTGTCTTGCCTTCAACTCTAACTTGACAGATCCATTAACTGAAACTCTTCGACTCAGTCTTTACCGTAAGTAAATATTTTATTTTTCTTGCTGTTCACTTCCTTAAGACAGTTGATGTAGGTATCCATAGCGCTACGCTATACTATTTGCTTACCATGTGAAAGAAATTGCGTACCCAATATTCGAGAAACTTCATGGAGGTGGAAGTTAACTTTCTCCCATTACGAACCACTTTCAACCTTTCTCAGCACAGATAGTCAAAATGAATCGACTAACCAAGAAGATTTTACTGTTATAGAAGTACATAGGTACCTACCAAATCGTGATTGCGTGCTAAATTAGTTTATTGTCACTAAAAGGTAAAAGGAAGCCAGAATAATTACAAACTTTATTGTCCCTAACTGGAGCTGAGAATTGTTGTGGTAATAGAAGAACTCCATGAAATATTAAATATCTTTAATCATCCAGGCAGGTCGAAGCAAAATATTTATGCCTATAAGTATTGCTAGGTCGGTGGGCTATCTTGGCATCCTTACGCCTTACCTATTTCTAAGAACTTGCTTTACTTTCTAAATCTAGTCTTATGTATATTATTATATAAGACATTGAGTTATTTTTTTGTTGGTTTCAGTGAGACCCTTATCCGCCCGTATCAAGAAAAGAGAACGTCTGGTAGCAAACCAAAGACACGAGATTAGCTGTACAGCTACTGGTTCACGACCTCATGCGATGATTACATGGTGGATGGGCAGCCCAGGCATTCGACAACTCACCGACGTAACAATCGTTGTAAGAATACTCGTTTCGTTAGCCAGATTTTGATTCAGTGCCTGTATGTGCGCCTTCCCATTTAGCCAAAGTAGAGAATTCGGTTACTGATATTGACACATATTGAGGTTTGATAATAGGTAAGGTCTATGTAGTTCAATTTTCCAGGAGAAAGTGATCAGGAGTTCAATGTACTCGTGTGTATTGGTACCTAATGAGTTCCCTTCCTAGCAACCGTAAGTTATCCTTATATCCCTGGTATCCTCCGGTGAGCGGAACTATTGTTTCTCTCATGACAGAGATACAGTATTTTGAGACATACGGGTAATCCCAGCGTTCATATCTGTAGCCCACATGTCTCAAGTTAGTTTCTCTTGTTTTGTGTTACCGTAGGCTGAGGGAGACGCTGCCGGGCAACGACTGGATCCGACTGATGAAGTGGAAAACGTTACACGGAGTAGCCTAGGCCTAGTTCCGTCCATGGAAGACGACGGGGAGAAAATCACATGTCGGGCTGAGAATCCGTGGGTGCCGCGGAGTTTCGTGGAAGACTCCTGGGTCCTCCACGTCGTCTGTAAGACCAACCATAAATCTCACCCAGTTCAGAAAAAAGAATAAAATAAAAAAGGAAGGGGAAATACGTTCTCCAATTTGGAGGACCAGCAACCGATAGGCTCGATCCCTGTCTAGCTACCTACAATAACGGCTCTCCATTATGCTTTCTCTCCGGTCCACGTCCAGGGGCTCATTCATGGGCCCTGATTGTGTTCCGTTGGTCGGGGGTCTTACTGGAGCAGGGATCATGATGGGACTGGAACCGTTCACAGCAGCAGCAGCGGTGGTCTCTGCCCTGTCGTACCCATGAATTCTTGTCATGACTGGAAGGAAGACATTGACGAGAGTGAAAGATATTATCGTTTTCCCTACTAACACGGAGTGAAAGCAGGAATGGAAAATTGAGAAATGGAGCGGAGCCTAGAATCTGAGCGAGATGAAACCTTGATTCTTGGTCATTTACAGATTTCTGAATGCTACTACTACTTTCCGCGCTGTAAATTACTGTCTAATTCTTGCGAATACAAAGTTAACTCACATAAACAGGGAATTTAAAATTTATCATACTTTTTGTTGTATTTTAGAAACCCTAATGAAACGCTTTTAAAAAATATACCCTCGGTCCCATCTCGCACTGCGCTACTTTAACTCTCAAACAAACGTTAACAGTGATTAACGATTCCTATGATCAATGAAATGGTAGGCCTAAATGCCACTGTTCAATTGGCGATGAATACGCCTCTCTCCCACGACAATGCGCTATGCTCCAGAAGTGTGTGAATATAGAATGTTTTGACGAGTTGTTGTAAGCGTGTACTTCATTTCTTGTTTTTTTTCGTTGTGCACACAGACCCTCCAATAACGGAACTCCGACTGGGAGCTGCCCTGCTCAAGGATGGCATAAAGGAAGGAGATGATGTCTACTTCGAATGTCATCTCAAATCAAATCCTCCCATTCACAAACTCACTTGGATGCTCAATGTAATTCTTTTATTTACTTTTACTCCCGTCTCCCTTCCTTTTCCTGCTGCTCCAAAGGCTGGAGGAGCACATGCAGATATTTGTAATTGAGAACGCTCCACAGTAGAGCCACTTCAGTGCTTGATTACATTTTATATGTAAACAGAGTCTAATTCATTCTGTCTCATCAAAACAAAATTTGTCGCGTTCAAGTTATTCGAGTGTTTGCCAAGAGAGATACGCTCTTAAAATGCAACTATATCAAATCAAGCGTACTCACTTAACGTGGTGGTGGTTTAACTAAAAGCAGTGCAGGTTTAGTAATCCCGAACTAAATTTTGCCCTTCTCAAAATTGGTTTTAAGTTTTAATTATACAGTTTCTGTTGACTTGGCATTAAATACGCTCTAAAATAATTTTTTTTACCATAATATCAAGTGGCAGAGCGAAGCAGATTCACCCACCCACTCATTTTTATTATATCCGATTAACGTGACTAAAATAAATTAAAACTGTCAGATTAATTTAATTGTAAGTCCTCCCTTCGCCTCGCCAATTAAAAATGTTTATGGTCAAACTTAATCAATTTTAAGGTGATATTAAATACAATCCAATAATTTTGTGCCTATAGCATATAGCTATATAAACAGATACGATTCGATATTGTGTGTAATAGGTACCTTCCTTCATTACCATATCGTACGCCAACAACTCAAGCGTCGAAAATTCCAAGCGCTTCCCGCAGGCGCATTTTTGCGTCAGTCGGAGAATCGGTCCAAAAACTTGTTATACGATAGGAACACGAATCATTTTGAGACATTGGAACATATTATGTTGGACATATTTGAAGCTTAAAGTGGGCAATTTATATTTGCAAATCCCACTAAACCTCCATCATATCAATTCCAATTATCTATTGACACTCAACGTGTTTTCTAGCGTACATTAGAAGCATTTCCCTACCTTCAATCTATCTATGTACTCTCTAAATTTCCCCGTCTATTCGGAGATCCGAATTTCTCAATCCTTGATTCGGGTTTGAGTATAAATGTTTGTGGAACTTTCGCTTTGTCTTTTCCAGACGTCTATCTCTGCAATTATTCTCCTATGGGTTCCAGACAGTAAAAGCCACGGTGAAACAATGCTTCGTGAATTTCCTTTTGTGTCTCCTGAGATAAGTTTCGGCGCTCTCCTGCTCGCGCCACCAACCATTATCACAAGGACTTTGGTTTTGTCTATACGAACAGAAAATAACATTTAAACATTGTTTCCTCCTCTTAACTTATATTCCACGTCTAGTATTTCAGAGTTTGTGAAATGAGTGTAAAGGGCGTGTGCCAAGTCTTTATTTATGCGGGGTAAAACTTTTTGAGAGGAATTTAGAATAAAAAGAAAACATTGTGAGGTGACAGTAAAGTATTTTTCATTGTGTATTAGTATCTGGGTAACATACATTTACTCTATAACTCAAGATAAGCGCATTAGTTAAAAGTACAGTAGATATACCGCCAATTGGGGTCGATAACATAATAAAAGCTTTTTTCAAAGACGTTTTTGTGGAAACGATTTTCAAAGGTGTTAGAAATTATATATTGGTCATTTAGTCAGGCTTTTGGGTATTAGTTATATACTTTTATTAGTAGTATACTTAGTTGACAATATGATTTTGGTTGCACGTAATCCCGAATATTTTGACCTAATGGGAATAGCTATAAAATTAAAGCAAATGAAAAACCGTACTGGTTATTTAAATTCGCTTTCAGATCAGATTACGTGCCTTATTCAATATTGAGCAAACTTTAGCGATTTCATGATCAAATTGCAAGAAAGTTCACGCTAACCCTACTCCGAATTGCAACCAAGCGACGCGGTGATCGCTATAGCCTGCTGACAGATAGGAAGAAACAATAGATTTTGCTGGTATGCCGGTCTCGCACTTAGTTCATCCTATTCCAAAATTCGGATTCGGTGTCCCACTTATGCTGCCTTCTCTGTTCCTGAATCAGCTCCGTACATACTTGTGGGAAGTTCTTGTCGAGAAGGAAGGAAATTGTTTCACTTTTCGGTTTTCCCAGACTCCCGCTAATGCATTCTTCCTTGTCTTTCTCTATTTTCCAGAACCAACTTCTGCAGCACAACGTGACGGCTGGAATTATTCTGAGTAACCAGAGCCTCGTCCTTCAAATGGTTACCAAACACTTGGCGGGGAACTATAGCTGTGTCGCAACCAACTCCGTCGGAACCACCGTCTCAAATGTATTCCCACTCCGAGTCAAATGTAAGTTTTTGTTTATTGTTACGATCGTAATGTTGTAAGGCAGAGAGGGCATTTGAGCTGAAATATGAATATTAACCCATTGTGACTACCATACTCCTAGTCCCAGCCTCGTTTCGAGCCGTTAACCTGCGTTTCCAATTCTAGCCGGAAAGTCCGGAAATCCGTTATTATGATAAGGCGTATCGTTTTGAATACCGGGTAATGGGGCACGCAGAGTCGAGTTTATGAAAGCGTAAGCAATCTAATCGTATAATTAGGTTTTATTTCCTGAACCTCTAATTCCCCCGTTTCAATTCGAATGGGATGATTCCAATCAGAGGTTTCATAATTTCTCCAATCCCATGTTGCCCTTGGCATTGAAATTCTCATTTTGCTTTGAGTCAAGCGACTAAAACACGGCATTTCTGAAGTGAAATACTGTGTTGCAATTACTTAAATGTAGCTGGTAGATTTCTGTGTAGGCCATTTGTATGGCTCTCGTAGATACCAGACCCAGACCAAGACACTTATGGACCACTACGAAGCAAGGAAGAAATCTTTATTTCAAAACAAGCTTTTGCTTTCACTTAGGAAATTGTTCCTGTAAAGAGCTTTCTCTACTTTCACTCAGCTCTTTCAGCTCAGAGTGTAATTGTGAGGATTGGATTATGTGTATGTATTCCTTTCAGCTCATTTCCTACGAATTACTGAAATGATTAATCTCCAAGCCATTCTTTTTTGTATTTCTTAATGAAAAATTCATTCTAGATTGTTTCTTTCACAACTTTTCTTCCAATTTCTCTCCGTTCACAACTTTTCCACGGAGTTAGGGTGAGGAAGGCGGCGGGTATATATTTATTTCTAATCGTCATGCATCGCTGAAACTATCTCATCCCAACTTTAGTTGTTCTCCATCTCTCCCACTCCGCCCGCTACAAAGTGCCCGCAGACTAATGTTCAATGACTTTTGGGCATTGGCCATTTCGGCATATCGTTATTGGCAATCTAGACCTTATCTAGTTGACATCGTTTAACAGGCATTAAGGGAATATGAGCTCAAATATTTGGATTTGAATGTATAGGTTTTATGAGGACACTCGGCTGTTTGTATCTTACAAGCGGAGCTAGATCGATCTCTAGCAGACAATTAACTGGCTCTAACTTCATTTGTTTATTTATTTATATACGCTTCGCTTAATGGGTTCCTCGTTAACAAGAATTAGCATCAGTTAAATTGTCGTAATTCTTCAAATAGTGTTACTTCCGCATTCACGAGAATGGTAATGTTCAAATTCAAAAGCAAGTCATTGAACGTTAGAGATGAGATTTTGTGATAGCGAAAACCCGTAGCCCATATGGTAAGGTCCAAATGATCAGGAACGTTCGACTATCTAAAGTACAACAGATGGATAAGTAGACTGGCGCTGTGCGCTGGGCCAAACGGAGAAAAGCAAGCGGAGCCAAAGGCAGTTGAAATTGGAAGAGGCTGGTGCTAGACTTTTCACGGCGTGCCTGGCGTCGTAGTTTTCAGATTAGATGAGTTTTAGAAGATCAATTTTTCATTTTGAATGTGCGAGGCTCTGAGTAGTCAGAGTAACTAGTAGTAGTGGTTCGTTGAAGAAATAGCGTCCATTTCTCCCCAAGGATTCTCCACTCCGTCGATATCTCCCTTCACCATCTCCGATTACTTCCCGAGCCCTGTTAATCTGAGGAAGAAAGTACAAGAATTGGAAGGCCAACTGGGACGAGGGTGTTACGGTTGAGTAGGTGGTTCCAGAAAAGAAACTGAAGATCAAATCATGCAGACAAAACTCGGGTTTGAACCCAAGAGCCCCTTTCCTTCCTTCGAAAACTAGGGACCCTTCTGCACAGAGGCACACGTGCATGGACAGAATATAACGTGCAATATTGTTGTTTCCTGTTGTCTTGTCTAGTATCTAGAATTTGACCGGAGTTTAGCTTAAGTAGCTTTGCTTGGTGTGTCTAATTGCATCGCCTGAAATATGCTCGTGTAAATTGCTTCTTTTCTTATGATAAAAACTGCAATAATACACAGTTTAGATTTGAAATTCCACTTTGTGACAGCGGCAACTAAACATGCCAAGTCATTTACTGATTTACAAATTAAAGTTAAATTAGGAGCATTTAGATCTAAAAACTTTGCGACAGTGAGTTTGAGTTGAATGATTTGCGCTTACGAGGCGGCAACTTCCGTAACATTAGACATGCAAGAGAGAGCTTGAACGAATATGCACATCAGAACATGGAAATTCATAACGTTGTTTAACTCTATTCCAGCCACTAAAATTTTGAGATTCTGCCAGATGGTTTAGCATAAAGAGACTGGTTGATCACCTCTCGTTCGCTTTAAGAAATACAAGGGTTCGGGTCGAACCAATCTCCAAAAGGATTTAAAGTAGGCTTATTGACGCTCTGCTACAAATTGCTGGCTTTGAAATTATAGACTAATAGTGCCGGTTCTGGTTTTCATAGTTAGTGCTGGTATTGTAGAATACCAGAACTAGAATTACACGCTTGTTATGTTGGCGGGAGGATTTGACATAGACCCGTGTAAGCCTATTACATACGTACCTCATCTGGTACAGTACACCCGATCATGACTCTTGAATCCTTCATCTCGAATAGAAAATCCTGTTATCTCCAGAGAATGTGATGCGCTCCTAAACTCTTGGTAGCCTTGAAGAAGGAGATTCACTTCAAGGCGGCTTGGGACTTAGGAAAGGAGAGAAAGTCCCTGGAATTAGAATATCCGCGTGCTTCAATGGATTAGACTTAATATTATTACATTACATAAGAAGGGGTTGTTGGGGCAAGATTTTCTTCCCCGACTCGTTCAATGTTGATCAGGGCTAGGTATTTACGTTCTGGAATATAATAATAGTACCGAGCAACCCTTTCTTAGCTTTCTCCCTTGTACACTGGAATACTGGAAGCTCGGAAGCAGTATTTCAATTCATTTCAACCCGGTTGTAGAAGCCTAAATCCCCTTTCCTCTTAACTTCGAGTGTATACTTGGGCTCCTAATCTAATATCTATGGTATTACATAGAGCACCAAGCCGCCGCGCCGTTAGCTGAGCTCTGAGCTACGGCAATGGCACCGCGAGTAGCAAGAGTCAAGCCACCACACCGAGCTTAATAATTTTACGCCACGTTTTAGTCCTATCGTTTATCTCCCATCTCTCATAACTACAGAGTGCAGGCGAGTGGAATCTAAACCTAATTGGGTCCTTACATGCAAGCCTGACTTGAAGTCTAACTTTAAATTTCCGTATTTACATGGGGCGGCGAAGCTTTTTGAGCTAACTGTTCAACATGATTCAGACATAGTATTTATTTTAACGATATTTGTTTATTTGTAGCTCATGTCCAGAGTAAATAATACAATGCTCTACTTAAAGAATGTACAGTCAGGCTCAAGATATATACAAAGTGCCACGAAAGTGTACGATTCTAATCGGATTTCTAAGATGAATATATTATTCATTCGGTAATACACGAGCTTTCAAAGCTAGCGCAGTCACGGGGGAAATTGGTTTACGAGTAAAATGAGGTGGTTTACCAGAATTTTCACAGTTTATGAGCGAAGATTTTATTCGAAACTACGTAAAACTGCAATGTTCTCAATGTGACCAAATTTTGGTTTACCGAAATACTGTTTCCACAAACGATACTTTCCGCAATACCTAGGTTACCGATTTCAGATTTCCCACGTTGAGCTCTTGTAGATACCCGAATCTGATTTGTAGAAAAGATTACAGTAGCAGAAACACAATATAGGGTTTCATATGTTGTACTATGTTAGTATTCGGGTTAAGATGTAGGTAATTTTGGGTTTGGTTCGAATCAAATTGTATTTTTCTTTTTTCATACTCGTTCCCAGTTCCTTGGTAGCTCGGAATATCGGAAAACTACAATTTGGAATGAGTTGAGCTAAATGGGACAAAAATGAAAGTCCCACATTGTGTCCACGGGGCGTAATATTGAAAAACAAAAGTATTATTGACTTACGCATGTTATGAAAAGGAAAAGTCGGAGGAATAGGGAGAGGCAATCGGATATAAATAACTTTGCGTGTCATTAATGGTTCGAGACACGAGTCAGAGATACACACCCCTGTTCCCTATCAATAATTTCTTCCACGTTCTCCCGAGACCTCAACTCTGTCGACATTAATCAAATTAAAGGAGCAGAGAGGGGAGAGAGGGTCGAGAAGAAACTATAAATTAGTTGAAACACGTTATGCATGATTGAAAGATGATGGGAACTTCCAAAAGTTAGGTCGATGTGACAAAACTAAAAGTTGGGTTTAATCTAAAAATGTGGACGGGGGGCATCGTAGTGCAGATAAGCCCAAGATTACCAGGCGTCAGAATGAAATAAATGAATGAATGTTCATGAATTTCATATCATTTGGCAGCTCCTGGCAAGGTTGAAGTATTTTTGGAAAAACAATATCGGTTACGCTGGCGATCATACTTTGACTACTGTATACTACTTCAATTCGATCAAAATGGCAAAGTTATACCCGTCAAACATGTCTTATGTAACAATGAAGTTATCATTTGATAACTAACGTGGGTAGGAAATAGTGCAATAGGTTAAGTTTACTCAGGCTACGCTTTATGCAATGCACATTTCCCATAACTTTTTAGTTTACAGCTTTCACCGACAGTAAATTGAATTTCCTGTGTTTGAATTGCCTTAGAACCATTTAATTCAGTCAAAGTATGCAATAATATTTTGTAAACTATAGAACAAGAACCAGAAAGCCAATTTCAGACCAAGTGCTAAGTTACATAGGTGACATGCAAAAATCGAGTGATGTGCGTGTGTATTTTCCATAGTGCATGGGAAGCGACAATTGACACCGATATGTCCTTTCATTGTTTTCAGATGCTCCGGTGTGTAAGCAAGAGCGAAATGTGATCGTAGGGGTGTCAAAGAATGAGAGAGTATCAATTAAATGTGAGCTTGAGGCTGATCCACAGGAAGTGAGTTTCCGTTGGGATTTGGCCACGTCAGGGCAAATGATTCAAGTCTCACCCTCACGCTACTCCAGCTTCGCCTCCACGAGTCTCTTGCACTACCTAGCTGCCACCAACATGGACTATGGATCACTTTTCTGCCGAGGCAGTAACGTCGTTGGCACACAGATGGCTCCGTGCGTCTTTCAGATCGTGGCTGCTGGTGAGCATTTTCTCAACTTTCTCCGTGTGCTTTCACTCTTCTCCGTTGGGTGGTAGGCACCACTTCTAGCTTTCCCCACGGTTCGGAAATCAAAACTTTAACGTTCATTCTAGTTTTGCAATGCATTCGCAATAACACATTTTTTCCTTCAGCGATTTTGAACCATCTTAAGGTATAATATTTTCATGATTTGTTTGCTGGTATTTTCCATATTAAGTCTTACAGAATTTGATATCTACTGTCTTTCGTTTTCTACGGAGCATTATACATTATTGAAGCTACGACGCTCGCAAAACTTTCGGT
Organism: Ceratophysella denticulata; assembly: GCA_034694925.1. Classification (NCBI taxonomy): domain Eukaryota; kingdom Metazoa; phylum Arthropoda; class Collembola; order Poduromorpha; family Hypogastruridae; genus Ceratophysella; species Ceratophysella denticulata. The sequence goes on from JAQFYT010000065.1 coordinate 23,794, forward strand.
CAATTTTACTGAGGGTAATGACAAATTCAGAGCTTGACAGAAAAGTAACAAAAATTTATTATTAAATATTCCAATATAGTTGTCAAGTTATATTAATGACACGTATGCTTAACTAATATTACTTATATCGTTGACTCGCTTAACTCGTGTCCAGTTTTTTACCTCCTGTCTTTTCGTCTCAAGCTTTTTTTCCCTGGCGGTCTTTTCCGGTATTGTGCTACCTAAAATAATTTCGTCCACTTGTCTTTGCTTTGATATTACTCCCAAATGCGATCGAATTCAAGTTTCTCGCCTCGATTAGAAAACTGTGTTGCTGACCGTGAGACAAAAAGACTTGTAACCACTGAACTTGATGACCGAACGTTTAGTTTTCCTCCGTAAGATTTGCATTAAGTTAAGTAGAAGTTTAAGTTGCGACTTAATTTCTTTTTAAAGGTTAACGAAGTTTCAAATTCAATGACGCTAAATTAGGTCTAAATATTAGATAATTTATGTATCTTCCAAAGACTATAACAATGATAACTATGCCTTAAAGTATTGTATAATATTGTATTTTACGTAGCACAGAGACATGACAACTAACATTAAGGTTGTTCGGATCCATCTTGAACCATTATTATACTGAAATGAAGTGTACCTAATTTAGTTTCACCCAAACCGCGGTGAATTTTCCTTTCTAAGAGACGTGTAGTATTTGATTGAAGATGCCTATAAAAATCAAGTGCGGATGTCGTTAATGAATAAATCAATGTGGTTGAGTACTATGTACGTACAATGACTCTAGTTCTGAAAGTGAAACACACGATACTTCTCACTTTCTCCAGTGGGGAAAGGCGTGGGCTGTTGCCTACAAGGTCCAGCTCAAGGTACAGATAGGGTACTTGTGGGAAGGGAATGGTGGCTACTTTGTGAGTCAATTGACAGAAGTGGATATAAATAAATAACACATGTTGTTTGGTGTCTCTGTCTGCCCGTTTATCCAGAGAAACCGTCCCCCGTGTCCAACTGCACTGTATTTAACGAGACAAGTGAATCTGTGGAATTGAGTTGTGACGAGGGTCACGACGGAGGGCTCACACAGCATTTTGTCCTGGAAGTACTTCAGAGTGACTCGGCTGAAATGCGCTACAATGCTTCGAGTAACACAGCCGCCTTCCATTTGGGCAACCTGACGCCCATTGGCACCGGCTTCCGTGTCCTCGTCTACTCCGTCAATGGCAAGGGCCGGAGTGAACCCTTCCGCATTGACGACCTTACCATTCGACAATCCGAAAAATACGCAGGTTGGTCCCAGGTTCACCATATTCCGGAATGAAAAATATTTCAGCATAAATTATATGTCGTAGACGACGAGGTTCAATATAGATCTTGCATTCTTCCAATTCCGCTTGTACTCATGGGCTAAACATGAACCGCATCTAAAATAATATGTTACCTATAGAATTGGTGCGCACTAATGGCTCCAGCTGACAACATAACATATCACTGGCCTTAAAAGTTAATTGAAATTCAATCAAGTTGGCATATATTATTTAATTGAATTATTTCCACATTCAAGGTTCCAGAGTGAATTATATGTAAAGATCACTTATTGAAATCATATCAATTCAATGAACTAACATATAGTTGTACTAGTACTATTTAAATAGATGTTTTTTCCTAAAGTGCGTCCGCTGTTCAGATCCCCAAAAATGCATGTTATCTCAAATCTCTACTATAGGGTATAGTGTAGATACCGATCCCCACGGAATCAAAAGTAGGACAAAACCCCGAGCTCCGAACTAGCGTCTGCAATGAATTCTGGAACCACTGAAGCATCGCAATATTTTTCAATACAGATTACGACAGATGAGCGAAAAGCATTTTCGTTACAAAACCATCCAAATTACAACCATCGTCTCCCTGTATACGTTTCTTTTCTTTGTGTGTGTGCTTTCTCGAACAGATCTTGAAACAGAAACCCATTTCATTTTCTATTTTTCAAGCAGTCCGTATACAATAATGCTTCTACTCATTCACTCAAGCCAGTTTCATACTTCAGTCTGTTCACTATTGTCTCCCTGTCGCCTGCATTCAGCTCATCTCCTATTTCACTGAACACTGAATGGCTGACTTGAGAAAAGTAGATGCCTGGGCTGGTTGGCAGGATCTCGACCTGTTATTTGTACATATTTTCTACATCGAGATGCAGGAGAAAGTATCGACAGCACGACAGACAAGGAAAGCTTCTGTTGCTACCCGATACCCGATTACTTCTACTGTAGGTACAATTTCTCCCTGGAACTGAAATGAATTCCAATTCGAGCTATCTCTACGTTTTCACAGGAAATTGCATTAAAGTAGCTAAATCCTATCAGATCCACTACCCAGCCACCTACAGCCAGGATTACATCCGGCACTCCGCCTATCAAAATTTTCGTTCCGTACAAAACTGATGCGGAATAGGCTTTGGCCATGTAGAAATTCGGTGGTTCTGTATTGGATGGACCAGACACCAGGGTGATTGTATTTTGTTATGAGCAACCTAAATTGGCTTCTGCAGAGAGGCATCCTCATACCTGTCACTTCCCGATCTTTATGCAATCTCATATTTTAGATGTCCCGCATGGAGCCCAAATGAAATTACACTGTTGCAATATCATGGCAATTGGTAGTAATGGTTAGTGGGTGAGTAGTAGCCAACACCCATCGTGGTTTACTGGATTCTGTTTTCAACCAGGTTGCGAATTCTGTGTCAATTTAGCCTGAAACGTGCGCTCCTTACTTGTTTGTAAGTGCAAACAAAGTAGCCAATCAAGTATAATTAAGCGCATTATGTACACGAATTAATCAAAGTCAGGGTGAAAGTCCTGAATATTTGTGTATTTGTTCATCTTTAAACGTTCAAGTCGATAGCGCAAACCCGACATTATGCACAGAATATTGAATGAGGTAGTTACCTAGTATTAAAAATTGATATTTTTAATTGGTTCTATCGCAAGTATTTTGATCATTTCACTCCTTCGTTTGAATTACAATTATGCCCACATAATTTACGATTTAAATTGGAATGAGCTATAAAAGTCAATCTCGAAATAATTAACAGGTAAATAATGAGCTGAAAATAACTCGTTTTGAACTCTTCAAAAGTTTTGCTCTAATTGGGTAAAATTAAACTGGTGTAATTCTGTGAATAGTCTCCGCCGACCTGTTCCCAGAATTACATCCATTACCGGGAATTTCCAATTTAATTACTTCAATTAACTGGAAACTTTGGAACCCGATTCTGCGTCAGAGACGAGTATGTCTAATAAGAACAATTAACGCCGTTACAAACTTACTGAGAAACGAGGAAAATTGAATTGGATATTAGATTAGTTTCTTCCCTAAGATTTTTAGCATATACCTACATATAACTACTTATACATCTGAAAGATCCATGAATAGGTGTAATAGCATCGGAGAGAGCAGAATATTCGATGGGGTTGAAGTGTTGAAGGTTTCATTTCTATTCAGAGCTCTCTGTCTGATTGGGAACATGGAAAATGGAGACTGCAACGGTATTGAATTACTAGTCGAGTATCCCATACCCATCTCTCCAACCCGGGCTTATAACTGTATCCGGGGCTCTGGGCATTGATTTAGAGTAGGTATCTAATGTTTCCTATTATAATCCATACCATGACTGTATCATCCCCTCATTTCGGTTTTGTCAGATCGACTTGTGTCAGTTTAGTTTGATTCGAATATTTCACACTGTAATCGGTTGATCTTATCAAGATCCATTTACATTTTTGACTGTTTCGAAGATCCGGTTTATATTTGGTTGTTGAGAATTGAAAATATATGGAGCCACGTCCGGGGCCACGTGGTTTGTCTCAAGATTCAATAGTGGACTTTAAAATTGTTAAAATGCACCAAAGGGAACGTTAGATAATTTATGGTATGGTTCTATTACTATTCATATGTCTAAATCTACCTTAAGAAACAATTGGTTTTTGAGAATTCAGCATAATTTGACTGAAAACTGATACAGAAAGCAGGCATTTACTAAGGTAGGTATTCCAGTTCTGCGGCCATTAATTCACACTAGCTTTATGGAGCTGGTAGATGTGTTAATAATTTGTAGCAATTATGCCTATTAAGTGCAAGTCGAATTGAGTCTGATTGAAAATTACTGCGGGGAAGTGTCCGTGAATTAAGTAGGTCATATAATAAATACAAGTCTATATTTAGCCTCGTTTTGATTTTAACCGGAGGGCAAAATGCAATGTGTCTATCTTCTTACCTAATGCCATTATATTTCCTGGTGCACTCTTTAGCCGTGACAACTTCAGACTACTCCTGGGTCTCGTTTGCGCTGTCAGTGGCCATTGGGGGCACGGCCGTGTTCCTAATCGTGGGCTCCGTGGTGGTCGTGAGAGCTCTTCACTTCCGCTCCCGCCAGTTCAAACGAGAATCGTCCAAGAAGAAGCACGAAGACAGTGGTGGGAAGAATTCCAGTGGAAATGCTGGACCCCATGACAGACAATTCGAATCCAAGGATGGTATTTCAGTTGATGACAAGGACCCAGATATCATCCCGTCCAATATTGGTTTGTCCATTGTGCACAACTAAAGTCGTTTCAGAGTCCGCCTTGGAACCAATTCTATTGTTTTACCAATCCAACTTTAGAATGATCTGAGTATCTGTCGCAAAAAGACGGTGGGGGTGGGCGATCCCATCGTCTGTGATCGCATGCATTTGTGCTAACCTAGCAATAGTTAGCTGTTCCAATTAACAGGTTAAGTCAGGTAAAACGTATGCGATCACGAAATTGCTTGTAGAACTGTACAACAATCCAGCTACCTGGATTACTACCTTTAGAATTGCTCTAACTTCTCTCGAGTCCATATAACAGTATTGTTAATGCTTTTCTTGTAGCACTTTACTTTGATTCTACATGTAAAACTTTCTAGCACCATGTCAAGTGCTTGGTTCTTGGTTTTATGGGGGATGTCCTGGCCGGACATTAAGTTTAACATTTATTGTTTAAAGTTGTGATGGGTTTCTTGGTTCTAGGTCCGTCGGATCACGTGGACGGGAGTGGGAGTATAGACATTTCTACGGGCCTGTCCGTGCCCGGTGAGAGTAGTCGAGGAGCACGGTTTGCTACTGGGATTGTGAACGCGTGTTGTCTTCAGTCCAACGTAAGCCATTCTCCACGTATTCATTAGAGACAGTGCTCTTTGCAGACAAATACACTGAATTCTTTATCGCTCCGTATGCTATGAATAGATACGAATGACAGATATTGAGAGATATGCAGCATGTAGAAAAATGTCGTAAATAGCTCTCACCGTTTTATTATTCATTCAAGTGTGTTATGAACTACCAGATTTTAAGCAAATGGATTGTATTTTTACCATTCTGCAAAAGAGCTTTTTGAATGATTGGTTTCATTTATTGTGTTCCTGAAGAAGGTTGATGGATGAATACGAGTTCATCAATATACAAAAAGAGAAAAAATACTTCGCGCACTTGCTATGCATCTAATAACGCTAATGGACAACATTACCTCGGTCCTTTGGGATTTGATATGATTTTTTCGCATATATTAAAATTGACCTAATTTATACGTTCTGATTGTTCTTTGGTTAGCTGGCCTACCCTGTGGATCATCGCCAGCACCTCACCATGTACTCAGACGACGATTTAGGTAACTTCCACACCGCGGCGACCTACAGCTGCTCCCCTCGTCACTACCAACAACAACTCCATCCCATGAATATTAACCTGAACGAGCTTGACCCAATAAGCTGCCAACAGCAACAACCCCTGCAACCCCGCCATGGGACAGATCCATACTTTGACACCAAACTCATGAAACAGAAATTATTGTCTGCTCATGTTCCCGAGAGCTGCGTATAATCAAATTCCAGCAACAGAGCAATTGCTTCTCTATGTACAGCATAATACGAACCAGTATTGTTGAGCTACCAGTGAAAGTACTCATGCATTCCCGTAATGTAACTGAATAATGATTGTTCACTTTCATTCCCCTTGGTTGTTTTTACTAAGGAACCACAAAAACAAAAAATATTGTATTGTTGAAAAGCGTGTTATAAAATGATGCCGTGAGTTGGGGTTGTTTGGGATTGTTTTTGTTTTCGTCAAAAGAAAGCCTTATGGCCCTGTTTCTGAGTCTTAAATTTTCCTCCCAAAAAAATCAATACTTTTTTCATTAGCATAAGAACTTGGAGGTGAACTTAGTCGTGAGATTAGCTGGGCTGGAAGAGACTGGAAGATTTTGGCAGATGTCCCGGCATATATTAATCCCTGTATAGGTTACGACATGAAAGGGGCATTATCGTAATGGCCACACTCAAGCACGTAGTCTCCGATCCACATTTCACAACTGACTTGAGCTTCTCTCCCAATGCACTTCAGACTTCAACCAAAAACATGCATATTTATTATGGCGAAAACTTATAATACTTCATTCTCGCTAAATAGCTGCATTTAGATTCTTGCTTCTTGAATCCAGCCCATCCAATTCTGGGATCCTGTAATCTGTTGCCCTGTTTAGAAGAAACTATGTAGGACTGCGGTGGGATCCCACATTAAGACAAAGTTTCCTCTGACACGTCTCCGAGTCCGCGGAAGATAAGGCGTAGATGAGGCGGAAAGATGGAAGGAGGCTGAGCCTGGCATATCTCATTTATGCAAATCAGGAGCACAGTTTGAGTCGAAACTAAAGTGAATTAGTTGGAATAAAACTGTGCGTTGGATGTTCGAGAAAGCCTCGTCCCAGACTTTCTCCAAGGAGAAAGGACCTTCTCATCTGACTAATCTGAAGAGACTCCCAACTCTTGTTTCCTTCGGTTCTGTCAACCAACAAGACGCGAAGGACCAGATGAACTCGAGGAAACTTGTCAACATCACGTCAGCGGAAACTTTCTCGTTCTCTGTCTCGGCCTCCTGCTCCTGACACGGACTGGGGCCGAGTTCTACCTGATTCCATAATCTTAATTATCTGTCAGATTAGTTACGCTCTGGAGTGGGACTCGAGGATTCCCAGGATTCCGAGTTCTGAGAGGTCCTTTCCATACAGGGTCTTTAAAAACATATCTAACACTAACTGCACCTATATGATGATAACATATCCTTACGCCGTAACCGCACAGTGTACCGAACAAATTTTAAAATCTTGGGCTATCACTGTATTTCAGAAACTGTAGAAAGCTTGACATAAATATTTGATCAATATATCATACCTTAAATTAACAAAGTTTTAATTTGATACTACGCTTTTGGCATATGACACACTTATGAGGTCAGGTGTTGTGAACGACCCTGTACTAACCCTTGCCTTGTTCGACAAGGACAAGTGAAAGCACGACTCGCAGGGATTTATATGTTGCTTGTTTGCCTTTCTAATCGGACAGGATAGGATTCATTTCAAGGCTCCAAATCCAAGAGCCCCGCGTAGTTTCAGATAGAAGGCCCATTAGAGGAGTTCTGAGGTTGAATGAACTGAATTTTAATGTAATGGAGGATTTAATAGGGAGCAACTGGATTAGGACATAAAAGATTTTCCAAAATAACTTCCTCGTTACCCTAGTCACGTCCGGTTTTAACGATTTAGTTTCCTAGACTCCGCGAAAGCACACGGAGACAATCTTCTGGCTCAAGTAGTTCCATTTTCTTAACAGCTAATGGTCGTGGGGAAACCATAGCCCTGGGCAATGACCACTATCTCATTCCTACTACAATGGATTGCTCAGCTCTCTTGGTCTTTACAGCTATTTTATGAGCAGTTCGATTAAGTTTTTAAGTATTATCCCTTCTACGACTACATGGACATAAACAATGGTTAGTGCGGGGTGTGGCTCAGAACATTGGCATGGCAGACAGATGAGGTTCGGGGTTTGCTCTATAAATGAGTACGAGCCCAATGATGTAATGGCAGGGAGCTGGAAAACGTATAAATAAAGCTAAGTCATCGGCTTCATCTTTACGGGCTTTTATTTCAAAATAGCTATTTGCAGCATGATAGGATAGTAGTGCAAAGAGATTTACGAGACTTTCAGAGAAAGGCCGCGGGACCCACGTTAGTTCAATTATTCTTGTTACGTGTCTGTTGTTAGTGTAAGCCAAAAATTATTTATAGTTGTAAAGAAGTCACAATTGCCTACTAGCATATTTCACGCGTAGATAGTAAATAACTCCTAATAGATGAAGTAGATGGAAACCAGAGTTTAATCGAACGCGGGCGACATAAATATTAAAGCGCAAAATGCATAATAGCAGACTGGAACATTTTAACTTCAAATTCACGAAATTCATAGAACAGATTCATGAAAAATCTGACTTTCTCGTTCAGCCTGTTCACCAACCTGTTCTACCTATAATTGAACATAAACGTTACGTTACACGACATAAGTCATCAAACTTATTCAATACAGCCTTGCTATTAGCATACGGATAATAGCAAATAGTACGGATCGAATAACGATTTCAGCCTAAGTAGACGTAAATCGAGCCGGGCTTTCTGTGCACCCACATATAATGGAGCTCAACCCATACCTGATGGAGCTTTCTTAATAAAAATTATTGTATATTCCATACAAATGTATGGCAAAAGCATAATGTGTACTAAGTAAGTGATGGGTCCGCATTCGCACAAGGTTTATTTCTGTACTCTAACACCGAGAATGATAAATGAGAGATACCCAGGAGTGAATCTGTGTCAGGGCACGAGGAAATGTTTTTGTGCCGAACTCTCCGCCTCGGTCTCTAGCCCTATTTATCTGTCTCTGACATATTTGGACAATGATATTTTAAAAGGTCTGTCCCTGTCGTCTCGTATCTTTTAATGATGGGGTGCCTCCTGAACCCCTCCACCCATTCCTCCCTTCTAATATGCCCTATGACTTCCTCAGCCAACACTCCCCCAATCTCTTCCGTGGGAAATGAACTGCTTCCGAATTGAAATAAACTAAAGATTCATCTCGGGAGTCGCGGAGGCCAGGCCCTAGCCCAAACCTCCCTGTACCCTCCACCAAATTACGAGATACATGTGTAGATGGGATATTAAGAGACTTTTGTCTTTCAGCATCCGATCGAATTTACTGACAAACAAACTTGAGCACTTTTGTTGCTACCAAATGGGCTTTATCTCCTTATTCAAGCTTTAAATTTGAACGACATGCATTGTATCACATGAAAGATCTTATGCAGAAAATAGTTCTACTGTAACGGTTTAGTACTTCGAGGTTTCTTCCCGTCAAACATACTAAAACGTCATGGACGTTGAGAATTTTATATACAATACAGCTAGTACAACTGAATATGCTAGCTGACAAGTGGTTAAGCGTGCATACACATATTATAGGTGTATTTACACTAGTAATAGTTATTAATTACGTCGTTAAATAAAGGTCTTCATTGTGTCAACTCAATCGACCGTGTTGTAGATGACGGAGAACAGTCCTTTCGAATTTGGCTTTCTCCAAAGCCAAGTTCCGTATCTGTCGGGGGGTGAGTCGGAAAGAGCAGTACAGAATGAGAGTTTCACACTTAACAGTAACAAATCATCGGGAGAGAGAAAAAGGCGTTAATTTCGGAATCTTCATCATCCTGGTTGGCTGGACTCGGCTGGAAATAAAAGAACTGCCAAGAGCAAGGTTTGGGCTTGACTCTGGGATCCTGGCCAAGAAATACAGCGGCAACGTTACTCGTGACGAAATCCATTGAATCGAAATTAAACAAGCTTCAAAACTAGGAAGTTTGAAGAAATTGCATTTGGCGGATTCATACTAAATTACCCGCGATCAGCACGCAAAGTCCGACAATTTAAGATTTATCTATGCAACACTTAATATGCATCTGTAAAAGCTTCCGGCTAAAATGGAAAAGAAATTTTGAATGTCTGATCGAATTACTTACCGAATTACTTAAAAACAATGAAAAACGTTATGTAATTCTTATTCACAACAGCTATACACGGTGAGAACGAAACTAAGTAAGGCGACACAAAACCAGAAAAAATACATACTGCCTGTTCTAAAGCCGAAATTTGACCTCCTTCTAATTTGGTGTTGTGAGCCTAGGTCTTGTTGTATCGAAATTAGCCCGACAGAAAGGCTCCCGGCGTTTTCCAGGAATGCTGGATACCGCGTAAACTCGAAAATGCTGTCCACTTTGTTCCACTAAGTACTTGGTTCAAGCAAGAGGTAGGGAAAAGTTAGAATCAAGGAAGAAAGTTTGACCAGTGGAAGAAAGTTAGAATGTGGAGTGTCTTCGAGGCTGGGACTGTTAGGAAAGAAGGCAATCCGGAAATATATTCTTTTTATTCGAAAGTAGTTGTCGAATTAATGAGTGAAGAGAAGTTTAGGGGTCCCTTGGTTATATTTCAAAGATTGGGTTTGAGCAAGGCGAGACAAGTCCTTTCGTTTAGCAATTCAATGGACTGCGCCCCTGGGGCCGATTCCGTGGCCGTTTGAGAAGAACTGCTTCCCTTCCACCGCCACAGTTTTCGACTCCGTGTCTTCCTCATTCCAGCTTTCTTCCCTTCACCCAGCTTTCACTCTGACTCGTTAAACCTGTTTCCTCTCATATCTATCTCACATGGGCCTTATGCCAGAACGAACTCATCACATTCCTTTTTATCTCAAAATTCATACACAAACCTCATTACAGCGAAACCAGATAACTCCCAGCGCCAGCTCGAAGAAAAATGGTGCCAGGGTTCACATCAATCTAATATAAGATGTTTTATATTTCGTTCTGAAATCACACAAATGTTTACTTCAAGAATAAAATTTATATTTACACCTTGATTACTTAAATACTCGCAGTAATAGACCAGATGTGTTGTGTAAAGTATGCGACATGACAAAAATGTATCATCAGCGGCTAATTTAATTAAATTGCTTCTATAACAAGATTATGTGCCCAAACACCCAAAACAACAAGCCAAGCACATCGAGATGTACAGGACAAACGTCGTTTACAATTGTGAGCTATCTGGTCAACAACGCCATGTTTCATTATTCCGTTGTCAAATCATGAATTTTTATCGTTTCAGGTATAGCTGCCACGAGCAGGGTTCAGGTTCTTGGGGATCTTTGAGCAGAATTGAGAATTGTAAGGAGTCCCTCAGTCAATACATAGCCCAAATATAAAGAGTCCGGAACAATATCTTCTCAAAGCCAGGGAATTGGAAGGAAGAAAAACTTTCGTCTTCTCTGTTTCTCCAATTCTTTGACTCAACAAGAGTTCACTCAAACATGAATATGAATATATTGACTTTTGGCTATCCCATCCAATCACATGCAGTGCAGCCAAACTCTTTGCATATCCTTGGGAAATTCTGTCGTCGTCCTTGCTCCTGGTAAACCCCACTACCACGTCGTCATTGAGGTAGGGTTTTTCGGGTATTTTTATAGCCTCAGATGTCTCCTGGCTCCCTTCCTTCAGAGCAGAGTAGGCTTGATTGATTCTGAACCTCATTGAAGGTTGTACGAAACCCGTCGTTGCACAATTCCCTTTTTCCACTCTCCTGACCCCGTGGGCGGAGATATTCCAGAAAAACACACGCTTCAATTTCAACAAAATATTGGGTCTGGGTCGGGATTCCACGCAATGATTTCTTTTGACTTTCTCTCCCTGCCTCTGCTTCAGAGTAGTATTAAGAAGTTCATATCTTTCAAATCAAATTGCACCTTTATTGCAAGACTACAGATGCAAATACGTTTATTGTGCTGAGACGTGTATCAGGATTCAAATTAGGTGTGTATTATCGGGTGCATCTACTTTATATGAGCCCCAGGTCACAGCATTTCTCCATCAAGGGCCCTTCAAATTAAAAGATATAAATATTACCACTGAAGTAGCAAATTGATTTCTCTCGAATTCAAGTATAAAAGGAAGATATGCAGGTCCTATGAAAAGAATGCTGTTTCCAAAAATACATGCAATTATTGTAGGTAGTACAAAAGCTGTATTGGTATTTGACGAACCCTATTATTATTAACACGCAGAAAAGCTATCAAAATTTGGACACGTTTATATTAAGAGTAACCTAAAAAGGGCTCAGTTCCTACTCTCACCGCCAGGTTTACGTCACCTTTATTAATTGTTTGCGGGCAAACAAGGATTTTCTAAATTACGCGGATCCTTCACATTGTAGATATAACGTAGTAGGTCATACTACCTTTTATTTCAGCGTATTTGGTTGAGCCGTTTTCGAATGAATGGCACCGCAGTCAAGTGGACATGTCAATACCATTGGTGTAATTATTCTGTTGTCGTCATTGTTTTACTGTAAGTAAACCATTCAGTTTTAGCTAGCGCGCATCCGTCACTTTTTGGAGAATACATTTAGTTTAATTTAGCAAGTTTTCGTGTTTCGATTCGTTGATTGGGGGCAAAGTTAATGGTACCGAGCTGGACCCTTATTTTCGTGGGTTAAATCCCCTTTTTACAATACCCTTAACTGTGTGCAATTTGTTTTCGGCCGGACGCAAGAAACGCGTGTTTTAATACAAGCTTAAGCTTAGTAAAAGGTGAAAGTTTCGCTAGGAGCCCTGAGACGTCTGAGCGCTTATCTCCTTGTTCAAAGATGCTTGAGAATGATTGTAAGTGTCGGGTTTGGTAGTTGCCAACCGAAATTCCCGAAATTGGTTCTTGGAAGCTGATTACATGTGAATGAGGAGCTGAATGGATTGAAGTGATGTGGTTTTCCTTTTAGTACGTTGAAATACACTGCATTCAAATTGGAGTTGATAGTGTAGAGTTGGATTATGATGACGAGCTACTCAACGGCTCCACTTAACATTTTACCCACTCAAGGCACACATTGAATTTACTAATTTAGTACAGATTTTCAGGTGCTATGTAGATGAAAACATGGTACAGAGGTTCCTTGTGGAAATTGATTCAGAATTTCTAAACCAGGTAATCAAATTGGAGGAGTTTCGAACAGAGTTCCTCCAAACTTCATTTTCTACTTCCCTCACCCCGTTCTTCCTAGTTTTTATGAAATCTTTCAATACGTTCTGGTACCTGGGTTCAACTTTCTTTAGGGCACGGTCCAACAACTTATGTCTTTCTCCGTAAAAAATGAAGCTTTGGCAGAACGTAATTCCGTGTAGTAATTTCAGGCGTCGCTTCACACATATGCTGGAAGAAAGTTGAGGACTCTCGACTTTCTCGTATACACCTCCTCCCTCTGTTTTCCACTCACTCAGCCATGTTATAGAGTGGGACAGTACGGAAAAAGAGATAGGAAAATAGAAATTGACATTCACCCGAGAGGAGAATTGAAAAGAAGAGACTGGGAGCTCGGAAAGCCCAAAAACTTGTAGTGGGGTGACTTACACGCATAGAAACACAGACTATCTAATACATACCTCCAGTATATATGTTGTAGTATATAAGATATATTTGTACGTAACATCTCTTTGCATTTGAAGCGTAGTTAAAGCCCTAAATGGCCGTGATAAATACTGAAAATTAATCAAGTTATTACCCGTGTTAACGTGTAATTGTAGTTCTGTCTCAGTTTTTAAGCCTTTGGTGCAGTTTTCGGTAATCTTCAAATTCAAAATAACTGTGTTAAATATTAAAAATTGAATCAATGAGTCATGAATCGGCTGATTTTCCGCTAAAAATCAAATGATACATTAATGACAGGTACAAGTTAGATCTGCATGACTTATCCCAATTACAGCCAACATCAACTGCATGTGGAGCTTAAACAACACTTATTTACATAGTAGAACCAAAACCGACTTTTACATAAAGTACGGGGTTTAATTGTACTGTGGACTGCGTAGCATTGAATTGCAATGATCAAACCTTAGCATAAGAGTTTGTTTGCAAACAAATTCAAATTGAGCCTTTCACTAGTAAATAAGAAACAGAAACTTTCTCCACATATGACCATACAAAGAAAGTAAAGTCGGGTCCAATTGAACAATCGACACTGAAAGTAAGAACGTTGAAGTTTAAATCGTAAAATCCCAATTTAACTTATCTACGAAAGAATTGTTGGTATCTTTTACTTAAGACCGCAGCGGTAATATCAAGTTATAACTTGTCCTACACAATACCAATTATTTTCCAGTACAACAGTTCAAGCTTGGCCAGACGCAAGGCGTGTACATATCTTTTAAATTTCAGTGTGACAAGAAAATGACAAGCATAAGCTTATCCGCATGTGCTGCTTAGGCCATGCCATAAGTTCCTTCCGCTGTATTTTATTTTATTTCTGCGGAGTGTCAAGTTTCTAAAGTCTAAAAAATAATAAAGTTGTAGGTTGTATTTATTGATGACACGTGAACGAGGGTTGGAATGATTTATCACCTTTCATTTAGTGGAAGTGTTGCCTCCAGACTTCATTTATTTCCTCCTCTCCCATGCCTACTTAATGCTCAAGCCTTCTTTTCACTTACTTCCAATCCCTCTGTTCTACTTGGAACGTTCGAAGGCAAAAGTTTTTTTGTGTCTGTCTATCAGGGCTTCTTCACGGGACACATTTAATGTACGATCCTGTGATCGCCTAGGTTTTCAACCTAAGCTAACGAAGGTGAAAATCTACGCATAAAGTTTACGTTACTGAAAAATGCAATCAAGATTGCACATCTTATGTATATACCGTTTTTTTCTTTTCCAGGAAAGAAGGCATATAGGGAGACATTTGAGAATTATATCACTTCTGCATGGAAGAACAAAGAAGTGTGGAAGAAAGAAAAAAAATGTAATCAGACAGCCCCATCCCGCTACGTGCTTTTCCTTTCAACTATAATCACCCATGGATCCTTTACTGAATTATAGATCAAATCTACGAAGCCCTTCTTATACTATCTCCTTTCCTATTCATGGATTCTCTCTTCATCTCACTACTCACTCCAGGCAGGGACTTCCATACGGCAAGGTGCTCAGTCTGCTCTGTAGACATATTTAGCATTAGAAGTGTGCTGATCTTTAGTTCTTGTCCGTGGTCTATCCTTTACAGCTCACAATCTCCTTCATTGTCTGACATTTCCTGTACACGATACCTCATTATTTTCCCTCCTTATCTTCCAACAAGGAGTTTCTCTGAAGGAACTCAAAAGAGTATTGTAGTTACCTATCTATGTATCGAAACTTGCACGGCTTTGTTCTAGAGCTGACGGATGCTGATGATATTTGATATTGGGTTTCAATTTAAAGGCAGACCCGAGACGTGACTGATTGAATTAAAGAAACATATCGGTATTCCAAACGACTTTAGTCTAGTCATTTCCCATTTCAATATCCATTCTTTGCAGTTAGGTAGAAACATAGCGGACACACGGGTTCCATAATGAGTTTACATGCACAGCATGTCCTACATGTTAGCATGTATTACGATCGCCAAGAGTGCGAAGGCGCGTCCGTTTTTATTTATGCTGTGATTGGATTGGTTGAATAATGGAAGTTCAAATTCAAAAATTCCACAAATTAGAAAATTTAAAAATCGTTGACATAAAGAAGCCTCAATCTTAGTCCACAGTACCAGTAACTACTGTTGACACATTAATTTTAATGTGTTTTACAAATTCATTTCAAGCTAAGATTGATTTGAATAAATTGTAAATATTTTGTGCAAATATAAAATATTAAATTAGTAATTCCAGCTGCTGTACTGTACATACATTGTAAGGGTTTATTGATTATCCGGTATGTTATAACTTTTCGAGAAGTAAAACATGCTCATTCTTAGAGTCATCAATATTGCTAAGTACTTGAGATTTGAACTACCCGATATTGCAAAAATATTTGATTTCGTTCCTCCTTAAAGTGGATAAATAGGTCAATTCAGTACTTTATTACCAAGAATTGGAGAGATAGATTCTTTCCTTGAAACCACCTGTAGGTGGAGCACTGGTCGTGAACAAATTGGGACTAAGTTCGATCTCGAATTGGAGTACAATGGACAGGCTGAGACGTCGCGGAGTGTTCCATTCTATTATTATCTAAGCTAGGAAGAAGGGAAGAAAAGGTAAATCTTTTTCTTTAAGCTTGACTTGGCACAGGAAGAAGAAAATAGGTCTCTCGTCAGATTGGATTAAATCCAGCATATACGCCTTCCGACTCCATTGTGCCCGCTTCCTCTCAACACCATTTCCCCTCCTGTCCCACCTTTATGCCTTCTTCTATGCCCAAACTTCGAGCCAAGAAACGGAAGCCAGGAGTCTCCATTCAGAACATTCTCGGGAGTGCCCAACTTTTTGATTTCCTCAACATCAAACTTGTCTCTCCTCATGGACTTCAAACTTGAAACTGGCTTTATTTTATCCAAAAGATTCTCTTCGTCCCGATGATCATCAGCCGAATGTTCTACGACACCTCTATGTACAACAGTTCTTAGGCAGAATTAACGAATGATTTGCCCTATATTCATTTGTAGAGGAAAGAAATCAAACTACATTTCAGTTGATAATCTTAATTTGATTGTTGTAATCAACGTAAGATGTTGCGCTGCTTTGAACCACCCACTAAAATGTTTTAAAACCCAACAAGTCTGTTCCGCTTTGCGTTGTCATTCAGTTTCTTTGAAGGTTTGTAGTACATATGCAAATATTTTACAGTACTATACAAATACGTGAATTCAGACATCCCAAATTCACATTCAATCCTCTAACTGAGACGTAACAACAACTATTTTTCAAGTAGACCAAAATTGTATTACATTAAGTTCACTTGAAGTACACAATACCGCACGTACTCTGGATAAGCATATAAGTAAAAATCCTGTAAACATCCTGCTCTGTCACTGTAACCTAGCATACCTACAACATCTTTAAACTTTTATTTAAGCCTGAAGAAGGTATAAACCGAAACGCGTTGCTTGAATAAAGGTTGTACCATAAACTAAACACCATTCATGGACTCTACTGCATTTGACTCACTTATTAGCACCTGGATTTCGTGCCGTCGTAGCTCGTTCTGAGTTACCCTCCAAAAAAATCAATTTAGTGCCTCTATCTTACTTACATTACTTTGTAATTCTAATAACCATGACCGGTGTCCCCACAACTAGCTCTGTCGACGAAACAGCGACTCTGATCAAATAATAGGACAACACAACATGGTTGTTTCCAGGTTTAAAATCTAATTTGTAATTACTTTATTCACGGAATGCGTCTCCATTTCATTTTAAAAGGTCAAGCGTAACAATTTGATTATGATCCTTCCAGCTCGGCCTGCTGAGTGCATCTGTTTGTAACCGATAATACTTGGGAAGAGGGTTCGACGTTAAAGGTCACCTTTTCAATGAAGTCAAAGGGCAGATTAGCACATAAACTACTTAGGACAGTAGACCTAACATTCTATATGTACCTTATATACAATTCGTCAATATCAGTCAGTGATTTCTTTTGTCAATATTTTATTTTAGCTTCCACTTAATAATGTATTCAGTCATTGCTACATCCCGAACCGTTATTACATTAGTGTAGAGTGATCAGCAGTAATTTTTAAAGTACTTCTTAAGGCAAGACAATGCGAGTAGGTCAAAAATACGTGTTTCTTGGGTCCGGCCGAAAACAAATTGCTCGCAGTTAAGGGTATTGTAAAAAGGGGATTTAACCCATGAAAATAAGGGTCCAGCTCGGTACCATTAACTTTGCCCCCAATCAACGAATCGAAA